>JAGDQP010068986.1:0-10946 GCA_022664845.1 Lepisma saccharinum
GTAATCAAAATATTATTATGTAAATTACTGTGTGTGTGTGTGTGTGTGTGTGTGTGTATGTAAAAATCTCTTGCGCAAGAGTAAACTGAGTGTTTGTAAGTGTATTTTAAATAGTGTATGTATAATCTGTGTATCTAATTGTTTTTTCTGGATTTCTTAAACATTATGTCATTTCTTCTTTTTTTAATGTTACAGCAGTCAACAGAATGCAGATCTTTGTGACCAGAAAGCCACTTTTTTTGCGCTTTTTGTGTCTCAGCAGACTAAGCACACCCAACTTTCCTTTTTCTTTTGAATGTTTGAACGTTATTGGTTCCATCTTAAAAAATGCGGGAAGGTCGGAGTTGAATAGAAATCCGTTGGAAAAGACCACTATATAAGGGACATCGTCCCCATTGTTAAGCCCACAGATCAAAAGATTGATGTAGCATCAACATCTCCAGAAACGTACTGGTTCAAAAAAAATTCAATTGACGAATTACAAAAATACAGATCACTTGCGCACCAATTTTCAAATCCATTTGTACTGTAAGAGATAATAGATTAACGTATCTTTCAATAGAGAAATAACAGATCACTTGAGCACTTGAGCACCAACTTGCAACTTTCAAATCCGATTGCGCTGGAAGAGATAATAGTTTAGGTATTTGAAATAGAAATAGTCACTTAGAATAGCTTCCTTAGAGACACACTCTCTAAACTATTGAAAAAGCATACAATTCAGCTTGTAATATCTTGTTGCTTGATTTCTCGCACTATTCCATCAACTGAGCGGGAGGGGTCAGGTTCGTACGTACCGGCTGGTCCTCTGATCACACCACGGTGACGTTTTGGGTGATCAGACGAACATCCCTTGGAGACAGCCACTAGTCGGCGGACTTGTCGTCTTCCGTTTGGGGAAAAGGGCTAGAAATCTTCCCCCACCCCACTCCAGGAAGCTCAACGAGACCACACAGCCGTCTGTAGGGCCAACTCGTGGGCAACACTTTGGCCGTTTTTAGGGACACCCGAACACCCCCCTCAAAGAGTCTAATAACAAAGCCATCTCTCCCCTCCACTGTAAAACAATACCTTGCCATACGCAGCGACACCTTTCCTTCCCTTACAACATACCTAAAAGACACCCCCACCATGGAAAGGAAAAAGAAGAACGTAGCTGGGAGGAAAACAAGCGATAGGAAATATTTCCTCCATACCCCTCACGCTGAAGATACAAGCAATGAAGCAAGGCCAGGGACTGTGACCCCCAAATCCAAATCGGAAAGCAAAAAGAAGAATCAGAACCCAAACAAAAAGGGTATGGAGACTGAGGGAATGCAGAACCAAAATGAAGAAACAGAAGAAAATGCTACACAAACGAATCCAAGTTACGACAGCTCGAGGACTCCTCCTCAAAGTCACTTCCCTCTTATGAAACACTGCAAGAAGATGTGCACAGCTATAATTTCAGTACAGATGACAATGACTCGAGTACAGCCTTAGGTGAGGGCACCGAGCCACAGGACTTTTCCACCACTGTGCCACAGGACTTCTCCGCTACTGAGCCACAAGACTTCTCCACAAAACCACCGTCACCCCAAGATTCCGAAATGAAACATGTCATAATAATCAAGAACGTCTGCAACGCACTGCACAATCCTCTCATACTGTACCAAACATTAGCAAAATATCTACCTGACATTAACTCCACCATCTTCTCAATAGAAAAATATACTGGAATATGAATTCACTTCCAAAATCTCTCAAACAAGCTACATTTTCTGGAAGAGTTCTCAGCCCGGGACTTCGGATACAACGCTAAAATGAAAACTTTTGAAACAAATAAAACCACCCTATTTAAACCTAAAACCAATACTACATTCACCTGCGTGATTAAAGGCATCCCAGCATACAGCGATATAGAAGAAATAAAGAAATTCCAGCTAAGCAAGAAGTACCCAATCACAAACCTAACCAGAATTCGTTACAATAATGGCCCTCTCCCCTTGGTGAGACTTTTCACACGAGACCCTGGCCTAGCCAGTCGTCTTATAACAAAGCGAATCACTATCGGATTTAGCAGATATCCAGTAGAAGAATCCAGGAATGCTGCAAGAATTCTTCCATGTTCCAAATGAATGCAATACCACCAAGGACAAAAATGCAATGATAAACCGCACTGTTTCAGGTGCGGTGAGGAACACTTTAGCAGAACTTGTAACATTTCACCGGATCCAGGGTATTGCGCATTATGCAGAATCACAGGTCACCGCACTGCCACCTCCAACTGCCCCTGCGGCCCTTGCAAGGGACAAAAGTGATACCACAAAAGATCTATCGAACCCCAGAAGCCCCAAAGGCCCCCTCCCCAATAGAAAACAAAGCACTGGACACCAAACGCAGAACGAACAGACCTCTCCAAAGTCAGGAAAAGAATACATCATCAAGGAAATCTTACAGGAAAACACAACCTCCATTACTAAATGGGTCTCAACTATTCTAGCGCTAACTCTACCACCAGAAGCACTTAAAAAAGCACAGTCTGCCATTAACACAGCTACAGAGGAACTTCTAAGTGCTAGAATAAACGTATTGAAATCTGTCGATGGTCATATCTTTGTAGGGTACGAACCATTCTCCAGAAATCAAAAAGAAAACTTTGATAAAAGATGAACACCGCAAAAAAGCCACATCAACTTCTCAAGAAAAAACAAACTTTCCCAACAATAAAGCACCCACACCTATTCACAAAAGTCCTAAAAGTCAATATCTAAATAACATTACCCTCCAAAGCTTCCTCTTCTTCCAATTTAAATAAAACCAACTCCCCAAATATACATCCCAAAGCGTTTTCACCCACAAAACCTCTTTCCTTATGGCTCCATCAAATAATTACGTCTAGTATACACTTAATACACACTATCTTGGCACTTCCCGTACACTTGTAGTACACCGCCAACTTTGCCATTCGTGTCTTGTCTCCGCTCCAGACAGCGACGCGCCAGACTCCATACACTCTCTCCCCACAAATAATTTTAGTAATTCCATGGACGAAAGTGGCCAAAACTGGCCAGAAGTCCCGACTAGGTGGTCCTGCGGGCACTAGTCATTTTACGTTGTTGATTTTGATTTTGATTGTTAAGTCTCTCAATGCTCAGCTCTCAAAGTACATACAACTAGCAAGGCGTGCACTTGCTTGCTCGATGCTCGCCGATACAAAGCTGCGATGCTGGACTTGTATTTTTGAAAGAGAAAATAGTATCTCTTAGTATGTCCTGCTGCGTTACTGATACCGCATCTTTGACCCTACAGAGAGAGGTCAGGCTTCAGGTGTTCGAACAGAGTCGTCAATGAGCACGCAGAAAAAGGTAAATTACATTTTCAAGTAACTTCGGGAACTAATTCTTACACATGTAAAGTAATCCCAGTTATTAGTTTATTATCGTAGAAAGTTTTTTGTCTTTATTTTAGAATTCATTCAGATGATCAGACTTAAAGTTACTAGTAGTTATATATCAACTCATAAACCAAATAAGAATATAATCGAGGGAAATTGATCCTTTCGAAAAAGAATCTACATACTTCCAGATTAATGGAAAGAATGAGTTAGTTTCAGATATATACGAGAAATACCCGTTAAATTCGCAAAGTTGTTGAATACAGTTCGGTAGAATAGAAAACGTTCCCAGCCGGTCCTATTAATCGAATTATTGTAAGTTATGTATGATTTAAGCAAGGCACAGTAGATCCACTCAACCTATGTACATTAAATTCAGGACAGGGTCGCCTTCTTACCTTACTTCTACGAATCAAGAAACCCGTATATTGAAAGCAATATTTACAGTTTTGATTGAGTAACTAGACTGATATATGACATTAGAGTAAATAATCTGCTGAGATACTTTCGTGGCAAACCTCAATCCATCATGAAGAAGCTGATTCATTTTTGTTATTCATTATCTATATATCAATAAACTTATTCTTGTTATATTAAATAGGAGTCAAGTATTCTCATTAACAAACAAATATTGAAATAGAGTAACCAGCTCCTGTTATATTCACGATCTATAAACCGTTCATGCAAAACAGAGATTGTAATCTTTGGTTCTTTACCTGTGAAATTCCTGCATTATTATTATTCTCAAAAGTGAGGTTAAAAACCTTCACAGAAAATAGAAGCAGTAACATCTTGCAGATGCCATCAAACGATTAAGTAAGTGTCAATATTATATATTTTATGTTTTGTCTTCGTTCTCCGTAATCCGTTTACCGCAACGTATATAATTCAGGACCGTTATCTACCCTAAGGACACAGCCGAGTATTATTTTAAGAGTTGCAAATAAGACGGTATAGAATAAATCGGATACGTAGTTATTCTCCTTCCCTTAAAACAAATAAAAACATAATGGGGATATGGATTAAACAAACAGAGCAAGCAACTTAAAATATTTTATCCGTATTTTGTTCATGTGCTTGATTAAAACATCTATTTATCCGTCCTTGGTTCCAAAAGTCCTAATAGCTCCACCAACTTCTCGTTAAGTCGTTTACTGCAACAACAAATAGCGTCCAATTCTATCAAACATCTTGCTAATCTCTCCGGCTATATTTACTAAGTATGTACTATATATAGCCTGTATATATTTGTGCGTGTCGGTATTCAACCGTCAATTTGTACGTGTCCCAAACACAAGACACACATATAACACAAGTTATCGGGCCGCCTTTTAGAATAGTTCCTGCCTCCGGTAATTCTAGTTTTCTACATACCAGTCTTCAAATCTAAAACCACGTTTATCGGCCTGAGCCGTAGATACCTACAATGTAAAAATAGAAGACACAACGTACATCCAAAAAATAGAGGCACTGAGCTGACTCCATTTTTTGGATTAATCTACATTCAGCCTGTTTTCGGTTGAACGTTTTACTCTCTATAAAATTTAAAAATACGCATATGTCTTTTCCAACGTATTTTATTGCAGCAGAATATTTCTTGAAAGAAGACAATGTAATGTTCCTTTAAAATTTTAAATCTTTTAAAAAGAATTCAGGTGATCGGGTATCGATCCAGGGTCCTATAGTACACTGATCAGAGGCTCTAGCCACATAGCTACGAAGGCAGTTGGTGTTTATGGCTTTCCGAGTGATATTCAGAGCTAGGATTTTACTGCGCAGGAGGTTAATGATTAACATGTTGTAGACTTTACTTTAACATGTTGTACGAGGAATGTCTGGAGAAAAAAAGGAGAGATACCTTTGCTACTGTGTAAAGATTTATACCTAACTTAATTCCTCTTTCCGCCAATCATTTGTTCTCGATCCACCAGTCAACTGTTTACTGTTCACAGTGTAAAAGTAACATAAACACTCAAAATGGTAGGGCATTCAGTTACAAGCAAGTAACTTTACTCCTGTTATTGGATTATAGAATATCCAACCAAGGTTTAAACTTCATCCACAAATGCACGTAACCTCAAAACGGCCAGTTTAGCTAACACTTCGATCAGAAAATGAAAAAAAATTAAGCGTAAAATAAGTTGAACGTTCACCGACGAAACACTTTGGTCAGTTTCAGCCAATTTTCAGTTAAACTTTAAAATGAAGTTAAGGTTATCAGTCTTTCCACTAAAGGGCTTACACTATATCCACATTTAAGAGTAAATACAACAAAACGATAATTTTCGACTTTTGTTTCTCCATAAAACGGAGTAACTTTCATCCATTTCGTGTTTCCACTTTTTACAGTGTAAAGCCCATAAGGTACAATTCAAATTCAAATCAAGTATATGATTTGCGTATTTTTGCGATAGTTCAAACATACAGCTGTTTCATGAAGGAACCAGTTCACTTGGTTCATTTCGGTTTTCAAACCTAGAAAGTTTTATTTTTGAGAAAGTTTGACACCTTTGACTTCCTATTAGCTTCTAACGGGTTTGATCTTCAGTCACTCCCGGGATCGGAAGATTTCTTTTTCAGTCTTAGAAAACAGGAACTTCATTGACGTACTCCTTGTGAGCTACACCCACCTCGTGCCTAGTTCGAGTCCCGTCGTGTTCATTTGATACTTCGGCTTGTTTCTGCGTGTGTGGAAGGAAGCGGACTCAAACTTAGAGATTAGCTTCCTCATGAGACGGGCTGTGAAAGTCATATGAGTTTCTTCCGGTATTGAACATTTAGAATTTCTGGATTTGCAGCGTCCAACCAGTATTCCTCAGTTGTGACGTTGATACCCTGCCAGAGCCCGCCACTGGACAGAAATCACCGCCATCTCCAAATCATCCTCTCTTCCTATCCAGTTCAACTCGATCAGTTTGCTCAAGACTACGGATTCCGTCCCGAGAAAACTGATGGAGAATTCATCTCCGTCAGAATTAAATATATATCTGGAACTGCGGAGGCGCACAGTGGAGTATTTGTACCAAAATCCTGGCCAAAAATGGTAAGTTTCCAAATGTAGTTTACAAGATTAAATATTATATTTACAAACAGCTGATAAACTGACCCGTCAAACGATGCCTATTTTTGGGACAGATAAGCACATCAGGCAACTGCTATCCGCAGTTGAATGTAAGGTACCGTTGGTCTCAGACGTGCATTTGCGTGTAATGTTCTTTCTAAATATATTTGAACTAAACGTTTTCTACCCTGGTGGATTATTGCATTGACTTCAAATATTCTACAGGTATTTTTAAAGGTAAGCACTTCCGTCACATCTATAATTTATTAACATTTATTTTAAATAAACAGTTTTGTTAATCCTGATTTATTCTTATGTAATTATAAAAAATCTAGTGTAATTGAATAAGGTGTTTGAATGCTTGTGGGGTCCTGTCGCGCATATTTTACCACTATAAATGTATAGTTTCAATGAAAAATTAATCTCAAAAGAAAAATCTTTCACATATTTGCTCCTACTTTCTTATTTAATTTTTTATAATTTATTGTTTGT
Source organism: Lepisma saccharinum (assembly GCA_022664845.1). Classification (NCBI taxonomy): domain Eukaryota; kingdom Metazoa; phylum Arthropoda; class Insecta; order Zygentoma; family Lepismatidae; genus Lepisma; species Lepisma saccharinum. The sequence continues at coordinate 6,930 of JAGDQP010068986.1, forward strand.
GGTATTTTGAAATTGAATATATCTGGTTACTTCGTTTGTAAAGTCAGTTCTAAAATGCAAAGATGGAGCAAACCTGAGTACTTTGCGAATTACAAATTAAATTACCAAATATTGTTTATTTATGTATGTTCTTCATTTGATCTATCCTCTGAGATATAACATTTTTCACTAAATTGCAGTCAAGTAGCAAGTGTAATGGGTGGTTCACGAAATCCGTAACAGAGCCATAACTCATATCCGAGTGCTTAGAAATCTTTGAAGCAAAAAATATTAATACCAAAATGCATGTGAGGAATCACGTGGTGATGCTTCTGACATCAGGGGTGTCCCGTTAATACCTCTACGGGGGGCAATTTCAAAAATTAAAATGGTAACATGGGTTGATTTTGACCCATTGAAACAATCGCTAAATTGTGAACAACTTTTTAAAGAAAACACTTTCGATAGTTCATAACGTTTGGCAGCTAGAATACCTAATTGGTGGTAAAAGTTAACATGGTGTTGGGGGGTTTGGGGACTTTCGGATGCTGTAACTCAAAAGGAATTGTAAATAAAGTTTACAAACTAATGTGAAATACTAAATGGATATGGAGAATCAAAGGGTGACATTTTTCAAAAGCAGTACAGACTCATTTGATTGCGAGTGGCGTGAGCAGCAGTAGCTCCAGTTGCAGTGCAAGAAAATATTGAGCAAGAACATATTTTGCTGTTATTTTAGCAAAGTAAGTAATGATTCGTTTCAGTATCTATTGTTGAAAACCTAATCAGTCTAATGCGTGGATAATGTAGCTATGTGAGAATATGTGAACATAAAATATGTGTGACGCAATGTATTGAATTGTGTAGCTACCAGGCGCCAAAAAAATTAGAGGCTAATAGTGCCCAATATGGCCCACCGTCACATTGTGCAAAATGCAGTTATAACTGTGTAAAATTAAAGAATCGGGTACTTAAAATGTTTGTACTGTACACTCATCATCATAATGTTTAGTAATTAAAACGAAGATAATGCCGTGTAATAAGCAAGCTATCATTCCAATACAAAGAATTTAAGAAGTCCGAGATTAAAACCAAAACAAAGCTAGTCTCATCACGTTTAAGTCAACCAGAATTTCAGCAACTGCTTGTAATAGTCCTGAAGAACCAACGCTGAGTTGCTCCAAGTCTTGTGAATCTTGGTTCTGTTACCTTTGACAGGCAGACAGGGTTGCATACATCCTTGTGTCATAGAGTTATTTGAGAATAGTGCAAATAATATTGAATTGTATGTTCAACTGTATAATGGACAATGTTAAAATGTACAAAAAGAGTTAAATGTATAGTTTTATTTCATTAGGACGAGAACGGAGGAAAGATTAATTCACTAATATATGAATTATTCAAAACAGGATGTAACATGCATTTCAAAAGCATAGAGAAATAATAACATCTCAACTACAGATCAATAGGTCAAAGAAAGATGTTACATGCATGTGTTAGATTGTATGGTCGTGTGAGTGTGAGAAAATCAAAAGACTGTAATTAAGTGAACATCCGTTTATAGTATAAACACTAGGTGGATTCCAAGTTTGGTATGTGTACACGTGATCAGAGGACAAGCTTCAAAGAAAAACAATTAATAAAGTAATGTGTGCCAGGTGTTTAAGAATTAAGGATAAATTAGATTCCACCAGGAAACCCATTCCATTCTTTAAATTCTTTAATATTGATACAAGTGGTAGTGGTGAGAACGGAAAGAAACCAACCAAATTTGAACTGAATATAAATACAGACTTCTAGTGTCTTTAAGGACTCCCTCTCTTATTATTACTCTGAGCGTGGATTTACACGCAGTACCGTCTGTTCTGAGTTCTTTACTAAGTCATTAGTTCTGTGAAGAACATATCTGAATACTCACGTATAACTCGCTTAGGATTAACATTGAAATAAAAAGGGTTGTTCTTGGAGCCGGATGGCGTACTTGACATGAGCATTCAGCGCTCTCCTTATCGAAATTAGTAAATAATACGAGAGGATTTTAGTAAGAATGCATAAATATATTTAATATTAACTTTCTACAACTTAGCAAAGGACGGGAGGAATGTTCTCTATTCAAGTGTACCTTAAACATAGGACATTGTTCTATTCAATTATAATAACACATCTTGAAGTATTCTAACAACAATGCCAAAGCAGAGAGAGAATATACATAAAGAAATCACAATCATAAAGATCTCAACTAGCCTGTCATTGCTGTGAGAGTTGACACAATCATGGATTTTTACTTCGAGCACGGTTGGTAATTTCAATGTTCGTTTTCCAAAGACGAAATCAGAGTTAACTTGCACTGATGGTAAATACTGTTCATTGTCACTGGAGTCTAATAAATACTGTGCGCTTATAACGTTCCATAATATAACCGTCCAATTGAAGAATAAAAGATTCTTAATAATGTTAAAGTCTAATCTTCTTATTAAGTTCAACTTCGTAGTGAGCTGGTTTCTAACTAATGACTTAGTATAGAATTCGTGCAAAGCCACTCTCAGAGTAATAGTAAGAGAGGGAGTCCTTAAAAACACTAGAAGTCTGTATTTATATTCAGTTCCAATTTGATTGGTTTCTTTCCGTTCTCACCACTACCACTTATATCAATATTAAAGAATTTAAAGAATAGAATGGGTTTCCTGTTTGTTTCTAATTTATCCTTGATTCTTAAACACCTGGCACACATTACTTTATTAATTGTTTTTCTTTGAAGCTTGTCCTCTGATCACGTGTACACATACCAAACTCGGAATCCACCTGGTGTTTATATTGTAAACAAATGTTCACTTAATTCCAGTATTTTGATTTTCTCACACTCACACGTCCAAACAATCTAACACATGCATGTAACATATCTTTCTTTGAACTATTGATCTGTAGTTGAGATGATTTTTTTGAGATGATCTCTCTGCTTTTTGGAATGCATATTACATCCTGTTTTGAATACGTCATATATTAGTGAATTAATCTTTCCTCCGTTCTCGTCCTAATGAAATATAGCTATACATTTAACTCTTTTTATAGATTTTAACATTGTCCATTATACAGTTGAACATACAATTTAATATTATTTGCACTATTCTCTAATAACTCTATAACACTTGCGAGTCTTAGCGCAAATACGTTCATGAAAAGTTTATTGGAATCACCGCTAAAAATCTCAGGCCATTTTGTGTCCCTCATGTGAGACCTAACGTTCTAAACTTCTTCGTATGTGTTACACTTCTTCTTATGTATCCATATTTTTTCTTATTGTATATTAACTTGTTTTTCAGAAGATTTTTGCAATTTGTATTAATACAATATTCTAGGATTTGCAATTATGTATGCTTGTAATGTATATCTCTCAGTATGTATAACTATATGAGTAATACAGAAAGATTACATATCACTTTTGCCATACGCTCTTATTTTCTACAGTCGAACATATTGAGAACACAATGTTCACAATATGGCCCACAGGCAACATTTTACTTTTTGATTTATTACATTTTTATACGTCATATCTAGGAAGCACATTTACTGTTTCGTTTGTCCAAAAAGTTTCCCAGCTAGGCATGGTACCGAGATTGAGACTGGTCTTGGTCTCGTCTATGTCTCGTCTAGAATTCGAGACCAGGGCCGAGAACGAGACTAAGGTTCAGGAATCGGGACGAGACCGAGACTCTGTGCATCAAGACTTACTCGAGAGGAGACCAAGACGGAGACTTATCATCGAGACTCGAAATGAGACTGAGACTATCAGCTTTATTTTCATGAATGTCGATTATATTAATTTAATGCTTTTGTTCATGTTGTTTCATACTAAAGGAAGTCTCGTGACAATTCGTTTCATTCTGACATATTTTATTTACCATATTATATTGTAGTTTTAAAATATGACTATGAGTCATGTAAGTAATCAGTTATGAATGCCAAACAAATTCCTGATGTCTTTCAACATTAATATTGTGAACGTCTAGAAGTTGTCCTTTGAACGTCTGGCTTCGTCTT
>JAGDQP010068987.1:0-10945 GCA_022664845.1 Lepisma saccharinum
TCTACTTCCTTGGGAACCAAAGTAACTTGGTATACCCTGGATCATATGTATACTAGTGACATTACCCCTGTGTCATTGATTTTATTTCTCCTCACCAAGGTCAGTTTTTCCACGTTAAACGTCCTCTCCGTAAGTGGTGTACAGGGTCCGCTAACTGGTTAGTGTTTCAACAAAGTTTTACTTATCTTATTGACAATAAAATACCCAAGTCCCGTTCGGTCCAGGAAAGCTATACAACATTTTCAAGTACATTGGTTACAGCACTCACTCTCTCCTGTCATCTTAATATTCCTAATAGAAATCACAAAATTAACAGTAATGGTTTGAAATGGTGGAACGCTAACTATCAGGTCCTTTGGAATGGAAAAAAGCTCAGTTACTTTAATTTTCTAGAAAGCCCTACCGTAAGTAATTTTCTTCATTATAAACACATGATAGCTCAAATGAAACGAAAGGTCAAGAACGAGAAGCGTAAGGCATGGTATTCTTTCTGTTCATTGCTGCATCCCAAAACACCGATATCAACAATTTGGAAAATTTTGCGTAGAGTTAGAACTAATAAACAGACTCTACATCACAGTTTTAACGCTTCGTGGCAGGACGAATTCATCAAAAAGTTAAGTTCTAATTGTTTCGAAGAAAATATTCAGATACCGGATTTTAATTTTACGTGGTCTACAAAAAGTCGAGCTGGTGAAGTCCTTTATCAACCTATTTCGGTAAGAGAACTAACTCAATTAATTCAAATAAAACAATCCTTGTCCGGGTCTGGATGGTATTCCTGCGGAATCCTTGAAAAACTTACCTGAAATAGGTGTTAGGTGGCTGTGAACCATTTTCAACTCGGTGTTATTGACAGGTCAGGTTCCGTCAGAATGAACTGATCAACTAATTTATCCCATTCTGAAAGCGGGTAAGGATGCTTCTAAAGGCATTAATTATCGTCCGCTGGGTTTAATATCTAACGTTTTAAAAGTTTTTGAGAGATGTATTCTTAGTAGAATGGAGTGGTTTCTCGAAGCAGAAAATAAGTTTCTGCCCTCACAATTCGCTTTTCGTAAAAACAAAGGTACTAATGATGCCATAGCAACCCTAGGATTGTTTGTAGCTAACAACTTCGTAAAGGGGTATCCTGTTCATGCTGCTTTTACAGATGTTAAACATGCATATGATTCAATTAGTATTCCTATTTTAATTAATTTCTTATCATATCTGAAATTCCCTAATTTTTACCTTCGGCTTCTTTGGAATTTACTTCATTCTCGTACCGGCTATTTTTATATGGACGGTGGTATAAGTAGAAAAATACAGATTAATGTAGGAATCCAACAGGGATCGGCGATTAGTCCTCTGCTTTTCAATATCTATCTTTCAGAGATTAATAAGATTATCCCCCCCCCCCTTTCAGATTAATTCTGTATGCGGATGATTTGTGTATAATGGTGCCAGATGATAAATCTAAATACTGGTTTATGGAACTGGAAATTCTTATAAATTCAGTAGACTCTTGGTTGAAAGAGCGTAACTTGGGTATTTCGGAGGAAAAATCAAATCTTCTTACTTTTCTCCCTCCCTATAGTAGATTTAAAAGACCAAATACAATTTGAATAACAAATATTCCTATTACAGATAGAGTTAAATACCTCGGGGTTACCTTTGATGCCAAACTTAACATGAGTATTCACGGCAACTTAGTTCTTTCCAAAGCCTTGAAGATCTTGAATATTTTAAAGTCTTTAGCGACTACTACTTTTGGTGGATCACAATCTATTCTATTGTTATTTTTTTAAAATTATTTCATTCCTAATATAGAGTACGGTCTTACGGTACTATCTTTCCTTACGAAAAGAGTTTGTGAAAGGATAGAAGTAATCTGTCGAAAGGCAATCAGAGTAGCGCTTGGAGTTATGAAGAATAATCCCAATATCCCGACCTATTTAGAGTCTCATATCTCTACTTTTCGATATCGTAGACTCAAAGGAGCGTCTAAATTTCTCATTAAGACATTAAATTCACCTTTTCATCCTTTTGTAGATTTATTTGAAGAGGCTCTGAAATTAGAAAGCTATAATTCTCGTGCAACTGAGAATATTTGGATAGAAATAAATAGGCAATATGGGAATCAGATTCGTAGTACGTACAGACCGAGGAAAGAGCTTATTTACAAAATTACTTGCCCGCTAGAAACTTTACAGGATATTAATTTCTCCTGTTACCCAACAATAGAAGAATACAAATCGAGATGGGAAGATTTTAATTTTCTTTTTACTGACGGTAGTAAGAACAAGGATGGGGCTGGGTGTGCTGTCTATGATCCTCAGAAAAATTATTCTCTTAAGTATCATTTGGAATCTTCATTCAACATTTATTATCTGGAATGCTTTGGTATTTACAAGGCGTTAGGGTGGGTATTCTTTGCTTCTTCCAAATAAGAAAATATTAATCCTCACTGATTCTCAAAGTGCTCTATTTTCAATACAAAGGAACTACTGCAATCCGTTTAAATCCCATCCTATTATCTTTGATATTCTAGAAATATACTATCTTAACCTAAATTGGGTAAAACAATTCATTTTACCTACGTAGGAGCTCATGGAAAGGTCATATGCTATGGTAATCCGCTGTATTCTCCGGCTATCGTTGATAGCTTAGCTCGTTCTAGTACATCTTTACCTTTTATTACTAAAACACGGAGATACTGGAAAGACATTATCCCTCTTGTTTAAAACGTCATTAAGCAGAAAGACAGATCTGCATTATTAAACGAGCTTTTCCTCTCGGGTTCTATTTTTAATAATTATTTTAATGAACAGGATAGCAATCCATGGTTTTCTAAATTCCAAATACCTCGTAAAATATTAATAACTATTCTACGTGGGCGTACTAATCATACGCGTCTTAAAGCCCATATGCACAGGATTGGCTGTAGTGACTCTCCAATATGCGAATGCATGTCAGCTGAACAGGATTTTATTCATGTCCTTGCTCACTGCAGTAAATATAAAGCTAATCGAAATTCTCTGCTAAAGGCTATGTACCGAACTAAAATCAGGAAACCGATATCTCTCGAAAGTCTCCTATTTGATCCTAGTAAAGGCACTGTTTATCTTATTCATTCCTTTTTTCAAAAGATTGGTAAAATTATCTAACATGCTTCTCCTGAAAAAAAAAAATCTGAATAAAATAGAACTAAATCTATAAAGCTATAAGTGTGGTGTTCGCATTGTAATTTTAACATTGGTGAAACTTCATTGCAAGATATATGCAATTGTATGTTATTTGAAGATAGACATGAGGTAATCAGGACTAAAAACGATAGTTGTTAATATATATACAAACTCGTTTCTCTCCGTCTCCTATATCTACTGGAACTTGGAAGAATCTCACCTCGACGTTTCGCTAAGACATTCTCAGGATAAATGTGGTATGTAAAGTCACGGATAAAATCATCTTGCATGCTTAAGAAGAAAATGTAATGGCTTTGACTAATAGTTCAAAGTAGAATCTGTAACTTTGGCTTCAATTGTCCTCGTTAAGGCAGGCTCATGTAGAGCAGCCAACGAAGAATAAATAAACAAACAAACAAACAAGCTGCATATAATTCTTCATCCTTCCCTTGGATACCTAAAGCAGTGATATTCCATGCATGGTTGGTTCTTCCTGCTTTTGAAGCCATTCGAGAGGAGCTCGGAAATTATATCTGTATGTTAGTAGGTAGTGTACGGAACTTTAAGCATATTATATAGTTACGATATACGGGTTAGGCATCATTGTGCTATCTATCTACCATGTTGAGTTTATGAAGCCAAAGTGTTACTATATAATATTATGAAACTCTTACGTGAAATTGTGAGACTTACTGCCAGCCGGGTGGCCGAGCTGTCTGCAGTGGTAGGCCATCGGATCTAAGGTCCCGGGTTCGACTCCCGGCAAGGGCATGGGTATGGATTTTAACAGCTAATGCCTTGTTTACATTACAAACATTTTACCATGGTTTAACGTTAACCCGAGTTCATTTTAGTAATGCAAACGGTAGTTACCGTTAACGCGGGTCTCAAATTTAACTAGCGTCAACTTACGACGGTTATCTTGTAACGATAGTAAGAAACGACTGTCTAAACGCAAGTTAGTTATTAGGCACGAATCATTTCGTGAGTTAATTTTTTTCTCTGTCGAAATATATAGTATAATAGTGGTGCGTACTACTTTTAAAATATAAAAGAATGATGGCAGAGCTAATCTACAAAATTTGGCGCTACAATTAATTCATTTGTGTTCATTTTTTTATAATTTAATCCTCTCCCGTGTAACAAGCAGATTCTTTACTCAACCACGGAAACCTCAACCTGTTTCTTTAAGACAATGGTAGTACAAACACGATAACTAAGTTAAGTTCGGTAGTGTGAACGCAAGTTAGTTTTACCAATAAGTTTCACCATCGTAAATCTAAAGAAGGCATAAATGGAGAATCGTGACGGGCCGAAGTCCAAAGTTACTAGACTGGCTCATATAAAGTTACCAAAGTTTTGTGAGACTTGCTAACAACATCGTTATATGACTTCACATAAGACTATGAAACTCAGGGCTGCCAACCCAGTTATGAATAATATTGTGCAAAACCTGTGTAAAATGTTTTAAAGACCCAATTTAATGACCAAAACGTATGAGGTATAGTGTAATAGTGTGCCGAAAGGAGATTACACATCATGTCACCGAGCCGGATGAAGAAGCGAACTTCATTATTGTCTGAAGAAGCGGACCAAGCTAATGACGAAGTTGTATGCTGCGATGAACCTACCAAAGACGATAGAAGTGTCCAGTGTGCTGTATGTGACTGTTGGTTCCATCCTATTTGTAGTGACATGAGTATTGAAGAATGGGAGTGTCAACGCGATTATAATGACGCAGTATCCGATCATCTATGTTGGAAATGTCCGCCATGTCGGGAGAAGAAAAAGGGTTATTTTTGTCCGACTTCGGGTGTACCACCACAATCTACTGAACAAATGTTCAACATGTTGTTAAACCATATGGAATCTTCACAGAAACGTATGAAATCTTTACATAAACATATGGAATCTTCACAAGAACACATAGAATCTTTGCAGAAACAAACACAGGAGTCACCGACTCGGGTAAAAGCATCAACGCGTCATATGGGATCAAAGTTAGAATTCGAAATTAAAAACGTAAGTCAACGAATCGAAACCGTGCAAGAACAGTTGCATAACACAAAAGGTAATTTAGAAAAAACAAATGGAAGTTCGTAATAACTGTGTGGAAACTTCTCATGCGTTGACCGATCAGTTTAATGCAGCTACAAAACCGATACTAAAAACGAATGAGCAAATTCAGGAACAATCAAACAGAGTGGACGCCCAATGTAGAGAAGTTATGACTAATCAAGAAGTAATTAATAATAAAGTAAGCTGTCTAAAGCAGAACATGACACTCATACAATAAAAGATGAAAACGCTCACCCATGAAGTAATACAGAACACACGGAAAGAGGCCGAGTCAATCGAAGTGAAGAACGAAGTGATAGGAAGCGCTACTGCAATCGTTGAATCAAGCATGGATAAGCAAGAATTGCTCCTCAAAAGAACACACTACCAATGTGAAAGCAAAGGCAATCGATTGTCAAGCGAAGAGATGCAGAAGCAAAATGGCCTTAAAATTCAGTGACCCATCACTCAGGACTTCCTCAGGCTTGTCGGAATGAAATTTATCATAGAGGAATACCCCCGTGGGAAGGTATGTCAGTACGATCTGTCACCACGAGAATCATCAAGTTGTTACCATCGCTTGGCACGTAGATGACTGGGGAATTGTGGCGTTAGGAGGAAATTGTTTGACCATTCTCCCGGTGATAACGGAAGAAAAAATGATAAATATCGTGAGTCAGATATACAATATAATGTCCAGAATTCGTGTGAGGGAAGCTCCAGAGATTCATCATCTTCCGTTGATGAAAACATTTACTCAGGAAAGAGCTGTTACAAACACCGGGAATATCCAAGAAGCGGTGCCATCGAAGGAAGTTCGGTTGAACACTTAAGCCATGGTATGTCTAATTGTCCCAGCGAAGAAACAAAGGATCTGCTGAAACGGCAAATATTCAAGGGGAATCGGCACCATCATGCCAATTATCCAAGAGACAACAGTAAGATTAACCTAGCTGAACTGAAATAATTCACCAAATATCCTAGCGATCATGCCAATTATCTGCACGATCATTCTTACTCATTGCTCGGAATAGGAATTACCCCATAGATACGTGGACATATTACCATTCGTGCTGCAGAAGTCAGCGCTATCTTGGTTCAACTCTAACTCTACACGTTTCGTAAGTTATGAAGCATTCAAGAGGATATTTTTAGCTTACTACCAATCAGGTGACATGACATGTGAAACTTACAAGAATAAGAACCATTCCCTTTAATGCTCGGCGTGATCACAGTGTAGAACATTTTGTGACGTCCCGTTGTAATCTCATAAGAGACTTATAGTGGGGGCTCTTAGCAAGATGAAGGGGACGGGCTGGACAAAAGCACCAAATTTTGCAAGGTTTTTTGTTAGATCATATGCTAATATTTTAGGTAGGATCCACGCGATCAGCGCTCATGGATCCTGTCACGTGACATTTTTATGGATCGGCCTGCGCAACAGAAAGGGCATATTTTCCTATATGCTGACACTGCAACCTGGAGCTTCACCCTGCTGTGGAGGCTCACATTCCGGTTCTAAAAGTATTCGCGTTATTAATTAATAAAATGTGTGTTGGAAAATGTTAAAAACAAGGCGGACTGAAAATATATATCTCTTATTTTTTTTATTAAAAGAATTAGACTTCAAACTTTAAGAAGAAAGAAACGAAAAGGAAAATCTAGATATGTTCTGTGTTTAATAAACTTTGCAGAAAAAAATGAATGGGAGCTCAGTTTCTGCTGCAATTGCACTTGCAAAGTTCTGTGCAGGGCCACAGCGCCTTCTTGCAAGCACACTTGCCTGTGCAACCAGCTGCGGCTTTGCAACCACACTTGACAAGTTCACCACATGCCTTAGATGCCACTGGTAGTGCTGTCCAGAAACATTGGGGGATACCAAACCCCACTTAGAGCTATGCGCCTACAGCAAGTAGGTTTGGATCTTGAAGAAATAGAACCAGCAGGACGGTTTCGTGTGAAGATCTATTTCTGCTCGTATGGAAAAGGAAACAATTTCGTCTCCAACATAGATTTATTTAATAAACTTAACTTGACGGCCAGAATTTCTTTAATGCTTACAAGACGTATTTGCGTTATATATGGTATTCCTACTAATATTAGTTTAGACCTCATATTAGATAATTCTGAGTGTATGTTCCCTATTTTGTCACTGCGTCGACTGAAAAAAACGTATTGTCTCTGGAGAGGGTCAGGTGCAGTTTGTGGACACCCCTCTGATAGAATATACATTAGAGTCGCAAACACTTCCTACTCATATTAGTGTGTTCAAACAAAGACATGAGGTACAGCCCAAGAAACGCAAGGTAATTCAATGCTCTCGGTGTTTAAATTTTAACCACGACAGCTCCAGATGTGTCAAGGAACCGGCGTGTCAACTATGTGGTGAGAGCCATAAAGATAAATGTACCTCAGTACCTAAATGTCTTCATTGCAAATCAAACTTGCATTCTTCTTTATCTTTTGATTGTCCGGAACGAAAGCTGCAGCAGAAGGCTTTGGACTTGATGATGCGGGACAACTTAACTTGTTGGTCAGCTGTTAGAACAGTTAAAGGTCTACCTGTAAGAACTACCAAATACTCTAAAACGTCCTATGCTACTATTGTTCAAACTTCAGCTCAACCTGATCCTCAAATTCTGTGCCATCGAAATGATAAAAAATTACAGTCTGTAACTAACCTCAATGATATTCAACATGACTTGTCAGTTAAGAGAAGTGAACTACCTCTCCAACGATTAGTACCTGTCAATAGTTGGGGAAAGAAGCAGCCCCATAAAAAAGTATTTCATCAAACGTCCACAATCAAATGTTGCAACAGTCTGGTTCTCTACCTAAGCAAAACACTAGTGGTAGTCATGGTAAAGCTACATTGGACTTTGTGGGGTCTGGTTCCCCTAAGAGACCCAATTCAATTAATGTGAATTCTTCTCATCGAATTGGTGAACGAGCTCTGGGTCAAAATAATTTACCTCGAGATATTTCTAAAAATCCTATGGTACATCACCGTAATACTGGAAACGGAAATTATTCTGATTCTCAATTTGGTGTAGGCATGAACCCTACCTTCATCAATCCCATGGTTTTCAATGATACGCTTCGTAGTATGATGGCAGCTGCGTCTAGTACATTAAACAACTTTACTGACGACTTTTCTGATCCAGTAGGTCAAACTATGATTTTACATTGCAAAACGATAATGAATAATGTGTCCATTCTACTGGGTCTATGTGCAATATTTGTAAAGGAAAAGCATGTTAGAATTCATATAGTTCTTTTATCGCCTAAATAGTTAGATGCGTATTGTACATTGGAACGTTCGATCTTTCGCGGCTAGAAAAATATTTTTGTTAAAATTAATTCAAGAAATTAATCCCCATATTATATGCTTGTCGGAAATCTGGGGAAAAGAAAAATCATGTATAAAGCTACCTAGTTATAATTATGTTACTAATGGGTATAATGATAGTTTAAAAGGAGTAGGTATACTTATACACCAATCGTTAATTTGGGAAGAAATTGAAATTCCCTCTATGTTAAGTCTCACGGAACGCTTTGGTATAGAGATTTGTGGTATTCGATTTAAGTCTAGTACAGGGCCTATATCTCTTTTTTCAATTTATATCCCTTCGGGGTCAAGTAAGAAGTACATTTCTTTAGATACTTTCATGCAGATATGTTCCATCACTAATGACACTCCCCTTTTAGTAGGAGATTTTAATGCTAAATTACAGGAGACCGGTCACCCTTTTACCTGTTCACTAGGAAAAAAGTTAGGGAATTTATGGACATCTGTGACCTTGTCCTGTTAAACGATAACAGTATTACACATAGACCAGCAAATGGAACTACGCCTTCGTCGATTGACCTAGCGATGTGTTCTACTTCCTTGGGAACCAAAGTAACTTGGTATACCCTGGATCATATGTATACTAGTGACATTACCCCTGTGTCATTGATTTTATTTCTCCTCACCAAGGTCAGTTTTTCCACGTTAAACGTCCTCTCCGTAAGTGGTGTACAGGGTCCGCTAACTGGTTAGTGTTTCAACAAAGTTTTACTTATCTTATTGACAATAAAATACCCAAGTCCCGTTCGGTCCAGGAAAGCTATACAACATTTTCAAGTACATTGGTTACAGCACTCACTCTCTCCTGTCATCTTAATATTCCTAATAGAAATCACAAAATTAACAGTAATGGTTTGAAATGGTGGAACGCTAACTATCAGGTCCTTTGGAATGGAAAAAAGCTCAGTTACTTTAATTTTCTAGAAAGCCCTACCGTAAGTAATTTTCTTCATTATAAACACATGATAGCTCAAATGAAACGAAAGGTCAAGAACGAGAAGCGTAAGGCATGGTATTCTTTCTGTTCATTGCTGCATCCCAAAACACCGATATCAACAATTTGGAAAATTTTGCGTAGAGTTAGAACTAATAAACAGACTCTACATCACAGTTTTAACGCTTCGTGGCAGGACGAATTCATCAAAAAGTTAAGTTCTAATTGTTTCGAAGAAAATATTCAGATACCGGATTTTAATTTTACGTGGTCTACAAAAAGTCGAGCTGGTGAAGTCCTTTATCAACCTATTTCGGTAAGAGAACTAACTCAATTAATTCAAATAAAACAATCCTTGTCCGGGTCTGGATGGTATTCCTGCGGAATCCTTGAAAAACTTACCTGAAATAGGTGTTAGGTGGCTGTGAACCATTTTCAACTCGGTGTTATTGACAGGTCAGGTTCCGTCAGAATGAACTGATCAACTAATTTATCCCATTCTGAAAGCGGGTAAGGATGCTTCTAAAGGCATTAATTATCGTCCGCTGGGTTTAATATCTAACGTTTTAAAAGTTTTTGAGAGATGTATTCTTAGTAGAATGGAGTGGTTTCTCGAAGCAGAAAATAAGTTTCTGCCCTCACAATTCGCTTTTCGTAAAAACAAAGGTACTAATGATGCCATAGCAACCCTAGGATTGTTTGTAGCTAACAACTTCGTAAAGGGGTATCCTGTTCATGCTGCTTTTACAGATGTTAAACATGCATATGATTCAATTAGTATTCCTATTTTAATTAATTTCTTATCATATCTGAAATTCCCTAATTTTTACCTTCGGCTTCTTTGGAATTTACTTCATTCTCGTACCGGCTATTTTTATATGGACGGTGGTATAAGTAGAAAAATACAGATTAATGTAGGAATCCAACAGGGATCGGCGATTAGTCCTCTGCTTTTCAATATCTATCTTTCAGAGATTAATAAGATTATCCCCCCCCCCCTTTCAGATTAATTCTGTATGCGGATGATTTGTGTATAATGGTGCCAGATGATAAATCTAAATACTGGTTTATGGAACTGGAAATTCTTATAAATTCAGTAGACTCTTGGTTGAAAGAGCGTAACTTGGGTATTTCGGAGGAAAAATCAAATCTTCTTACTTTTCTCCCTCCCTATAGTAGATTTAAAAGACCAAATACAATTTGAATAACAAATATTCCTATTACAGATAGAGTTAAATACCTCGGGGTTACCTTTGATGCCAAACTTAACATGAGTATTCACGGCAACTTAGTTCTTTCCAAAGCCTTGAAGATCTTGAATATTTTAAAGTCTTTAGCGACTACTACTTTTGGTGGATCACAATCTATTCTATTGTTATTTTTTTAAAATTATTTCATTCCTAATATAGAGTACGGTCTTACGGTACTATCTTTCCT
>JAGDQP010068989.1:293-10945 GCA_022664845.1 Lepisma saccharinum
GTTTGATAGTTCTTTAAACTGGCATTCATAACGGTTTTCAATCATGTTACATAATTTGGAAAAACGATGAATGTTTCTTTCTCTTGAGTTTCTTGAGACAGGTTTAAGCTTCAAAATTTCTTTATAACAGTTTACATGATACGGAGCTTTTTTTGAAACAAGGTCCTTCACACTCAAAAGCTTGCTTTCAACAGTTCCTTCCAAATTATCACCTCTTTTTAGTAAATATTCCTTAATTGAAAAGGTAGTTGCAATATGAATGTTCCTCTATTCTTCACGTGATTATTTCAACTTCACTGGATCGTCTTCCTAGCATAAGACTGTTTTGAAACTAAACTTAGGCTTCATTCTTCTTAAAAGTGGTGATGAGGTCGATGCATGAGCTTCTTTCTCACTTTCTGCTCTGTTTGAGGAAGTAATTGCTGCTTTGACGCTCAAAGATCTCGCATAATTTTGCTTGTACTTCACGTGAACCTTTAAATAAGTATTTTCCTTTCACTTGTGATAGGTGTTACCATTTTGTTTTAGCTAAAATCAATAATTACTTACAAGTTCTTTTTAACTTACACAGTTCCTCCTTCAAATGTTTTACCACAGAACAAATATACTCTTTCAACATTCTTCATTTTTGTTGCCTTAAGATGAAATTTATTCATAGATGTAGTCCTTTACAAAGAAAAAAGATGCAAATTAAAATATAAATAAGTAAGAAGTTAAATCAATACAAATGTAATAGTCTATTTAATATTTATAAACTTGTAAATTCTTTTCGGAACATATGCCAGAAGGGCAAATAGATCGAAAAGTTCATGCGTTACACTATTTTTAAGAAAAGGAGAGCCAAAGATACGGAGAGAGAAAGCGAGTGAGTGAGTGAGAGAGAGAGAGGAGGAAGGAAGGGAGAAATAAGGAGAGAATAACCGTAAGTTATGAAGCAGATATAATGTTCATTAGAATACGTAAAGTCGTAACATAGCACACAGAAAAGTAACTTTTGGAAATATTGTTAAATCTGTGATATTAAAACTGTCCAATTGATATCTGGGACGACAGCAACACTAGAATACCCCTCATTTGCAGATATAGGAGCTCGCCGGCCTTCAAATACAAGTCAGTGCTTTGCCAGTTTTGCTTGTAATGTAAACCTAATAATATTGGTATTAATTAAAATATGATTTCCTGCTGTACAATCATGCTCAATTTTTTTTTCACATGTCTCTATTTGACAGTCTTTGACAATAATAGTTTTCTCCTTGAATTCTGGCGTTTGCTTAATTGTTATAGCTACATGTGAAGTATGTAAAAACGAATATTTCTTGCAATTTTGTCCCTTAAATAATCATAAATAATGAAATTATAACAAAATAACAGAAATATGAAGAAATGAATAAAAAAATCGTCCAAAACTGAGAAATTTGGCAACAGGGAAACTGAGAGGAAAGAGGGGGCATTTCCCTTGGCTCTATGAAACAGTGTATATATTTAGTATTACCAGCAACTGAGATTACAAACAATGTTCTCTCAAATAAAACATAGCACAAACAAAAGTTACAGATACTACCGTACATATGCATTGCATAATCATGTAGCATAAACTATTACCACAACAGACAATAAATTCGTGGACTGGACGGAGTGTTGCGCTAGTGGTGTACTACAGCTGAGACGTGACGTCCTGGAGGATTCAGTGGAAGTTCGTCTCTCGACACAGCAAGAGGCAGGTGTGTGCATAGAATTTAAACAAACGTACTGTCTCTGTTGTTAAAGGAGTTGGATGCGCCGCGGCGGACTTGGAGGATGTCCCAGCTTGAGCAACAGACAAACATCAATTTCTGCCAAAAACTAGACAAATCCGCAACAGAAACGTTGCAGATGATCAGGAAAGTATACGGTGACAACACCCTGGGCCGCAGTGCTGTTTAAGTGGGATCAACGTTTTGCGGATGGGAGAAACAGTTTGGAGGATGATGAACGTATTGGTCGGCCAACAACAGTTCGAACTGAACGCAAGATCGAAGAGGTTGCAATGGTGGTGCGCGCTAACCGTTCCCAGTTGGTAGACGACATCGCAGCAGCAGCACGGATCAGCCATGGTACGTGTCACAAAATTCTGACGGATGGCTTGAACATGTCGCGTGTCACCCAGCACAGTGTGCAGCGCAATCCGACACAAGACCAACGTGAAGAGCGAAAGTAGTAATAGGGTCACTTGGTCTCACTTTCTTGAAAATTGCACGTTTTTCCCGTATCTGGCTGATAGCAAGGAGTCGATTTTCCAGGGTTGTATGATACGCTGTGTCGCCGTTTTTGTTAACCATGTATAAAAGGCTACGGCCGCTTTTCTCATTCCCTTCGTCAAAGGCTACGGCACGCTTTTTCAACCCTTATTTACGAAAGGGTACGAAGCTCATTTTGCAAACCCTATTTAACATAGCAGAGGATTATAGCCTAGTTAACTTAACTCAAATAACATGTAATAGGAAATTAAGCTCTTTTTTATTCCCTATTTAACATAGCACAGGAATACAGGCTAGTTACGCCTTCCAACACTATGAAAGGCTATGACCCCTTTTATCATCCCCTATTTAACCTAACCCAAATAACATGGAATAGGAGATTAAGCTTTTTTTCATCCCCTGCACAGCACCTAAGCAGAAATGGACTATGATCCCCTATTGAACATAGCAAAGGGTATGAAGTTCTTTTCCCAACATACCAGAGATTACTTCACATAATACACCAGTACACAATAGCAAAGAAGCTCTTGCTCATTCCCTATTTAACATCGTAAAGGAATATAGCCTAGTTACGCCTTCCAACTCTTCTTCACACCCTGCACAGCACCATAGCAGAAATTACCTAACCCACATAGGAGTGTGAAATGCCATAAAAGGGTACGAAGATCTTTTTTCATCCCCTATTTAACATAGCAGAAATCTTAAGTCAATTTCTATACCACACCCTACAACCTAGTCAAACCTCAAATACATCTCGCAAACGGGTTCTGTTTTCACATTTAGTATAAGGGTATTAAACACTGTATATCTCGTGAACGACTAGACATATTGAAATTCTGTTTTCACATTTAGTATAAGGGCATTAAACACTATTTGTGAAAAAAGTGGTGACCTCGAGGTCAAAGGTCAAATATTAACATTTTATATCTCGTAAACGGCTAGACATATTAAAATTCTGTTTTCACATTTAGTATTTTTCAAATGTGTTTTGTTACTCTAATACCGAATTTGAAATAAGTTTTTCGCTATTACTTATCGTTTTCAAAAATATAGAAAGTTAAATATTTGACCTTTGATCTCGAGGTCACCAATTTTTTTATTAATCGAGCTTGTCATGATAATGCTTACTCTGAAAACCGTATCTCTCTAACTCTTACCGTTCTCAAAATATTTGGGGCTCAGTGAAGTTAAGCTTTTCCATAGCCGATCGGTTCGTTTCGGGTATTCCCCATTACGTCACCAACTACCAAATCGGTTCTTCCCGATTTTGTTTTCATTTCGGGTTTCGTCCGTTGTCATCTGCGAAATCGGTTCTTTCCTGATTTCCCCATGACGTCATCAACTGCTTATAAAGCCGGGCTGGTTGTGCGGTATCCCCCTCAGAAGATTTCATAGTGACTAGTGTATTGTGCAGTGTCGTCGACCGTCGTAGAGTGAAGTGTGTAGTCTTGAAAATAGAGAAAAAAAATTCTGTTTTAATTATTATTATTTAAGGTTAGGTCAAAACGGTAAAATATTTATTACATTTATTTTAATATATTAAAGCTTAAACTTACTCTACCGCATTTAGAGTGACTTGATAGTCAATAGTTAAAAATGGATATATTTGATATTTTAAACAAAATCGATCCTCTATGCATGGAAGTGTTAAAAGACATACAAACAGGTGGAGCGCGAAATTCAAAAATAAAAATTATGAGTGAAAATCGTAAAATATATAAAATATTCAATAAGGAAGGTAGACTAATAGAAGTACAAATTAATAATTCTCCAGAAAATGAAAACCTTTTAACTTGGGTTATGAAAGGTATTGAAGAGTTATTAGCACACCTCATGCATGGTATTAATGATGACGTTCAAGTCGGTCTCACGTTTCGTAATCAAAGCAAGTCTCATAGGTCATTTTGGTTATCGTTTCGACAGGCACGAGATATGTCTGTTGAAAACGTACTACTCGCTATGGAAAAAGTTGTACAATCCAATGCGTCATTTTTAAATCAAGAATAATTCCTGGTTAATTTCCATCATGTGCAGATGCCTAAAGGTGAAGGTCGGGTGAAACAAGGGTTATCCAGTGTTGACGAATATATAAAATCGAATAAAGGTATAGTCACGGTTAAAAATAGCGATACTCGCTATCTCGCCCATGCACTGGTAGTGGCTATGGGGTTAATAAATATTAAAATTAATAGAAAAGAACAAAATACATATTATAATCAGCATAAAAAAAATGAATACAGAAGTAGATAAGTTGTGTGCGAAAGCGGGGACCAATGGAGGTACTATTAACGATATTCATCGGCTTCAAAATGTGCTAACTAATTATAAAATAATTGTGTATGCGGATTTATCAGGCAAATTAATTCTATATGAAGGAGTAGGTGGAGGTGAAACCTTCATTAATTTATTGTTAACAGACACCATTATAATGTAATTACAAGCTTGACGGCAGCATTTTCAACCGTCTATTACTGCGAGAAATGCCGTACGAAATATCAAAATACATAACTCGATTTTAAATGTCAATCTAGTTGTTCACAGTGTGGGAGTAAACCTCCATGTGTTGACATAAAATCCTTAATAAAACGTAATGACTGTAATCGATCATTTCATGGTAGTGTGTGTTTCAATAATCCTAAGGCTTTGGTATGTAAAAATAGAAAACAGTGTAATTTATGTTTAAAGGTGTATACATTAACAAAGGATCGTTACCCTCATATATGCGGGGAAATATATTGTGTAAACTGGCGTAATGGCACCACAACCATTCATGGGGCCGAAAAAAATACATAATGTGGAAACTATATTCAGAAAAAAGCTATGGATGTATTTTACGATATTGAGAGTCGCCAGGATGAAACAGTGTATGGAGTAGATAATGTGTATGGACACGTACCCAATCTATTAATAGCACAAGATCTGTGTTATAAATGTATTGGTATGAATTATATAAATTTAATTTGTTGTGTGTGGCGTACGAGAACACGTCTTTAAGGGTGAAGATTGTGTTCTACAGTTAGTTTTTAGATTGTCTTGCTGAGAAGCGATCTTCTATCAATAATATTGCATGTGTTGGGCACAACGCCCGAGGGTACGATGCCCATTTTGTTTTAAGAAGTATGATAAATAAATAATAAACAGAGGTCCACTGATATTATTATGAGACGTCAGCTTCTAAGCATTCAATATAAATATTTATTTTTTATTGATTCACTTAACTTTTTGCCTATGGCACTGGCCAAATTACCCCAAGCGTTTGACTTCCCTCAACTAAGGGATATTTCCCCCACTTTTAACACAAAAAACAATCAAAATTATTGGGGTCCTGTTCCTGACATTTCATTCTATGGGGCAGATAATATGCATAAAGAAGAACGTGATAAGTTTATGAAGAGGTATAAAAATTTGAAGGGACAAATATATTTTAAACTTCCAGGAGGAATTAATTAAATATTGTAAGCAAGATGTCAATATATTACGATTGGTATGCCTGAAATTTATTCAACAATTTGAACTTGAGACAAAGGTTAACCTTCTCCTGGAAGCAATTAGTAATTTGTATATGTCGCATGCAATTTAGTATATCGTCGTAATTATTTAAGGCCAGAAACTATAGTAATTATACCAAGAAAGGGTTATCGATGGAGTGATGTCCAGTTGGTCAAAGCAATACAATGGCTTGTGTTAGAAGAAAAGGAAAGGGGAATAAAAATAGAGCACGCGGGTAATGGAAAAGAAAATATAGTGCTAGGTAATTTTAAAGTGGATGGCTATTGGAATGATACGGAGAAGGGAAAAGAATATATTTGGGAGTACCACGGTTGTCGTATGTGTTATCGGACTGGACGGGACATACCGTTCCATAATAATCCTTTCAGTACAATGAATATATAATATGAAAATACAATGGCCAAAGTGAAAAGATTAGAAGATTAGGTTTTATTGTGCACACCATGTGGGGGTGTCAATGGAAAACACAAATGAAAATATTTCTAAATATGATAAAAACCACCCCGCATGTAGAAACGAACCGATGAATCCGCGTGACGCTTTGTACGGTGGGCGGACAAACGCGGTGAAATTACACTATAAGATTAAGGAAGGGAAGAAAATAAATATTTGGACGTCTGTTCCCTGTACTCTTTCGGTAATAAGGTCACAAAATACTCCTCACATCCTACACATATTTATGTAGGAAAAGTGTGTCTACCCATCGACCAAATTGAGGGAATAGTAAAATGTACTATTATTCCTCCAACCGATTTGTATCACCCTGTGTTACCATATCGGTTTGGGGGTAAGTTATTATTCCCTTTGAGCAGAGCATGCGCGGAGTCATTAAATTAGGGTGATTGTACACCTAGTGATAAGGAGCGAGCCATTACAGGTACTTGGGTATTAGATGAGGTTCGCAAGCCGATTGAAAAGGATATAAGTTGGTAGAAATGCATGAGGCGTGGCATTTTAAGGTTGAACAATATAATCCTGTTAAGAAAGAAGGTGGTCTGTTTACAGAGTATCAGTTGTTCCTAAAAACAATAAGTTCCTTAAAACAAAAACAGTCTAGCGGATGGCCTGCGTGGTGTACGTGTGATGAAAATAAACATGAATTTATAAGCAAGTATTATAATAAAGAAGGTATTAAGTTGGATCAGGACAAAATATGTGTAAATAAAAGTTTAGCTAAATTAGCACTAAATAGTTTTTGGGATAAATTCTGTCAGAAAGAAAATTATGGTCAAACATCAATAATATCTGACCCGGAGGAATATTTTAATAAGTTAGCCGATCCAGATATTGAGGTGCACGAAGATATTCAAATTAACGAGGACACGTTAATTTTAAATTGGCAGTACCTCGATAGCGCGAGTGTACCACACATCAATACAAATGTGATTATAGGTGCTTATACTACTACCCACGCTCGTCTGGAACTCTACAATTAACTGGATAAATTTGGTAAATACGTGCTATACTATGATACTGATACTATAATTTATTTGGAGACTGCAGACGGGCCCAAGTTAGAAACAGGTGATATGCTTGTTGAACTTACTAACTACTTACAAGCATACGGTTTTGAGGCGTTTATTAGTGAGTTCTGTTCCGGATGCCCCAAGAACTATGGACTTGAAGTATACAACCCCGATAATTGGGAAAATTCTTATGGGTGTAAAGTTCGAGGAATAACACTAAATTATGACAATTCTAAAAAAAAGTTTCCAAAAAATAAAAGAGATGATACTTAAGATGATACTCCATCTGTTCAAGTGTTTAGCGAAAGAAAGATTACTGGCATGAAAGATTATAATATCGTTTCTAGGCTGGAAAAGAACATGTATCAGTTGGTGTACACTAAAAGAAAAAAGTTGCGCTGATAGTTATGATACGGTTCCATACGGTTTTAAGTGACAACGGATAGATTAAATAAGTTATTATGGTATTGTATCTACTTTTTCATGTATTGAGAAGAAGAGGAAGAAATAATGGATAATCAAATTTTAAATCATTATTATTATTTTAATGAAATTGAAATATGTGTTGTTCTTGCATATGATGATAATGCAGGAACATTTTCTGTAGTTATTAGTTTACATAATTACCTATACGCTATACGCATTTCTCTCAAAGACTCGTATAATTATCTATTATATTTTCCATATATTTACAGCTATTTAAATTCTACTACAGCGACTTCACTGCCCACAGAATTTTATCTTATAGCTAATTATGTGCTATCGTTATCGGGTAATTTTAAGAGTATTCGCCAGTGTATTATCCATTTATCAGATGATGACAATAACGGCCAGTTAAATTTTTCTCTTTATACGTGGAGAAAATTTCATCTCTACATGCCATGTATTCAACAGGCAATATTTACATGTTCACAGCTATGTGAAGACGTAACAAAATACGCTCAAAAGTGTTTAGAACAGAATAATACTATTCCAGAATGTTCTAATTCGTCTAAACAAATTGTACTGGAAGTATTGGCATTATTAAATCATAATGATAACAATGTTTTATTATATTACTAATTTATTTTATGATATATTAGAATATGGAGTTTCAACATCAATTTATGTGTATTTTCGCCGGCCCGACAGCATGTGGAAAAACATAATTTGTAAGAACATTTCTACGGCATTATGCTGAAGAATAAAAAAATATAGTATGGTGTTATGGCGAATGGCAACCCTTATACAATACTCTCTCCTTATGTCGTAAATTTAAAAAAAGATTGCTTCAGGGTGATGAATTTTCAGCGGAAGAAGGACCGCACCTTATAATTATAGATGATTTAATGCGTGACTATAATAACTGTCTTGTAGACATTTTCACCAAAGGTAGCCACCATAGGAATTAAAGGGTTATTTTTATTACTCAAAATATATTTCATCAGGCTAGAGGTATGCGTGATATTTCATTAAATTATCACTATATAGTATGTTTTGAAAATCCTAGAGGCTAGGCTCAAATTAATTACCTGGCACGTCAATTGTATTCAGGTAACGCAAAGTTTATTCAGGAAGCCTATCAAGATGCAACTCAAAACGCTCACGGTTACCTACTATTTGATTTAAAACAGAATTCTCCCGATAAGCAGTGTGTTCAAACAAATGTTCTGCCCTTGGATTCATTCAATTATGTTTAGTGCCTGTAAAATAATACTAACTTCAATATTGTATATATTTAAACAACTATTTTTTACTATAATAAACGTAAATAATGATTTATAAGCAGAATGCACACTTACTAAGTCTTTTAGCAAAGGCAAAACCTAAGACACGCAAAGTGATATTACAAAATGCAGGTTCCCAAATAATTCGTTCTTTTTGTGAATGTTACTATAACGTATAGCAAGGAAACGTTTCGTTAAATAAAATGGAGAAAAATAAAAAAGAGAAAAATATAAACATCAGCTGAGGTATTTGGTAAAGAAAGGACCCACGCTGCAACAAAAGAAAAACGTATAACTGTACAAAAAGGTGGTTTTCTCACTGCATTGCTTGCACCCATTGTAGGAGGTTTACCATCTAATTTGTTTAAATAATGCAGCATGCGAAAAAAAACTTATTTTAATTTCGCCGGAAAAATTACATTATTATCAGACTATATCTAATCTCTATGACGCGATAAAAGAAATGTTAAATAATAAGAATATGAGCGTAGAAGAAAAATGGGTACAATATATAGAGGTATTGCAAAAATATTTACACATTGTTCAAAAACCGGCAGCAACAACAACAACTACTGCACGGGGTGCTGTGGAGGAGGAGGAGGAGAATGTGGAAGAGGATGATGATGAAATAATATCTACCCTCCCCGAAATTTGCCTGAGTAAAGCAATACCTTTATTACGTAAATAAAAACAAAATCCCTACATTCAATGGGATGCCAATGGTAATGTTAATATATAGATATATGGTAAATTAATTCCTGGTGCTAATATAGTAGATTTAGTATCTGATTTTGTTAGGTCTCGTAAGAAAAATATTCCACCCACCGGTTGGGAACCATTTGCCGTACTATTAGCAAAATCCAATATACCCTTAGAATATATTGGTAACCCTCAACGAATAGAGTATATTCGAAAGCTGAAAGCAGCAACAGCAAAAGAAGAAGAAGAGGAGCCGGAACCATCACGTAAATGTAAAAAACAGTCACTTCGCGCAATTATAAACTACCAAGAAGTTAGCTAATATTTACTATAACCCTTCACACCCTGCCTCGTTTTCAACAGCTCAAGCATAAGCTATAAAGAAATGAATACCTTTACACAGGGTGGAACAATGGTTAAAAGAACAACCGACATATATACTGCATAAATTATCACTTAAATGTTTTCAACGGAATCCCTATATTGTGTTTAATATTCGCTATCATTGGCAAGCTGATTTAAACGATATGCAAAGTCTACAAAAATATA
The DNA here is from genome assembly GCA_022664845.1 of Lepisma saccharinum. Lineage (NCBI taxonomy): Eukaryota > Metazoa > Arthropoda > Insecta > Zygentoma > Lepismatidae > Lepisma > Lepisma saccharinum. The sequence continues at coordinate 10,461 of JAGDQP010068989.1, forward strand.
ATGATGGGTACCGGTATATTTTAACAGTGATCGATTTATTTAATCGCTATGCGTAAGCAGTACATGTCCGTAGTAAAACTGGTGAAAATATCATAAAGGCATTCTAGAAAATATTTACATCTACGCCCAGACGTAAACCTCTGCGGCTACAAACACATAAAGATACCGAGTTTATTAACAGACCATACCAAGCGTACTTAAAAAACAACATATTCATTTTTCACAACCGAAAAACCCAATATTAAGGAAAACCTTGTTGAACGTTTTAATCGCACCCTGCAGCAAAGAATGTGGAAATATTTTACAGCAAAGTAGACTTACCGCTACATAGATGTGCTCCCCCAACTAGTTCAATGATATAATTTTAGGCTCTACCACCAGCTCTACCACAAATTACCACCAGCTCTAGTGAACCAAGATACGTTTAAACAAGTGTGGAATAGAATGGTGAAACAACCAACCAGTATTAGTGTTAAAGGAAAAAA
>JAGDQP010068990.1:0-10945 GCA_022664845.1 Lepisma saccharinum
CAGCGACCTCACCCTCGCGTCTATTCATTCTCTGGTCGACTTATACAAGTGTGCAAGATTAGTACAACGTATTTCTTGTCAGGTGTCGTCCTACTCATCGTATTTGTAATCAAGGGGTTCCCGTTTCGAGTCCATGTGGTGAACAGTTTCTCTCAGGTGCAATCCGGGTAGTGGTTCGGATTCCACTTTAAGCTGTAGTTGTAGGTCCCGTCCGTCATAACCCCGCTGCTGCTGAAGGACATTTAGTAGAAACAAACTTATTTCTATCCATATATAATATAAATAAACAAAGCAAAGTATTTTTTTTGGGGGGGGTATAAAAACATGTTTTTTTTTTGCAACTCTGGGCCGAGTACATGGTGTGAGTGTTAAGGGTAATATGCACCTCTTATAATGATAACAAGCGTATGTAACCTGACGTTTTTCTAACTCATCTCTGTTTTAGGCTTGTCCGTGAATTTTCTAGCAAAATACTTGACAACTCGGAACTAGTCGACTGGGGTAGTTGTGTGGTCTGAAGTGTTTGCCAGCGTCTCCAAGGTTGATGGTTCGAATCTTTTCTAAGGCATGCATGTTTGTGGATTTTACAGTTACCAAAATGACTCATACAAAATTTTATAAATGAGTTAATACCCTAAGTGTTTCTCCGCATTGCTGCCTTGTGACACTGGCCCTGGGTGAATTCAAGGTGATATAGTTAGAAAAATGCAATTTCTATTTCATTATCTGAATAACATGAACTAACCTAAACTTTAGTAACAAGTCAAAGATAAATAAGCATAATTTATTTTCCCCCCATCTTTCTGTGTGTTGATCAACTTTGGTGCATCTTTAACGAAATAATAACACATGGCTTTTTGTATTTTCGTTTGTTGCTAGTTGTTTAAAGAAGTGTCTTTATGAATTATTTACAAGGGAGTGAGTATTTGAGAGCGTGCACACGGCTTAATAACAGCGGAAGCTGGAGTCCCTAAAGTAAAGTTTATTTTACCACCGATTCCGGTGCGTCTATTCCACGTTGTTGGTTTGGATTTACTTCTGTAACGTCACATACAGCTTAATTTCATAAGCTAAACTTAATATTTTGTACTTAGGACTGCTTCATAGGTCCTGGTATATCATTACTTATCAACAGTTTCTTTAAGTAAACTAACAAACTTCACCTGATCAAGTCTTCTCTATTTAGTTGATATTGTAAAAATAATCAAATCATGACGGCTGAGGTGGGTAGGAAATGTAACTCGGATAGGGAAAACAGATTATATTCCATCGTGGTTGCGAAGCCGGATGGAAAGAGGTCGTTAGGAATACCGAGACGTCGTTGGGAGGACAATATTACAAATGATCTTGAGAGAGCATGATTAAAAACTGGCTTGATGGTGCATATGATAAAATCCAAGGTATTGTCGAGTGGTTGTTACTCTGGCGATAAATTTGAGAGTTTAATAAGCTACAGAGTTATTTTCTCGATTGAAGTGAATGATACACCATAGAAGTAAGTCTCGTCAGTTTTATGAACGATACTGTTGATGAAGTAAACATATGAGGCAAATGCAGTGTTTGCCTGTGCTGGAAATATAAAAACAACTTCTTTGATTATAATTATTGGATGCCAAATATTTCATCGTGTTAGATCCATTGTTATAAAACTGTCCCTCAATGCCAAAGGGAAGAGAAATAACCATAAAAAGAAGTTTTCTTACATTCAGAAATACTGGCTCATTTTCATTTAGGCCTTTTGGAAATAAAGTAGTTATAGTCGTGTAGAAAAAACATGATAATTATATCTGTGTATTTAAAATTTAAATAGTTCTAAGCCCATAATGTGATGTTGAATTTTATTTATGGCCTTTAGGCACCTAAGGCTTAGACCTTGATATGGGAGGGGAAAGGATTCGGGAAGATGTCGGCCAGGGCCTATGTTGAAGGTGCCATCCCTGCATTTGCCTGGTGTGCCTGATCAAAAACCCTGGAAAAATCTCATTCAGGATAGTCGGCCACTGGAATCGAACCCACGACCTCCCGAATGCTATGCCAACTCTCTACCGGCTACGGCGGCTCGGTAAGTAAGGTGCTGTTGAAAGGACTTGTTAATTATTAAGAAAAATGATGTTGAGAGGATGTTCTGCCCGAAGACAGGTCTTGTCCTGAAGGTCCCAGAGCTAGGTGAAGCGATGGTGATTTGCCTTCCTTCACATGAAGATGACATCCTAAGGATGAGACCTACAGTTTAACGTGGATTCCGAACCACTTGTGTCCCCGCCGGGAATCGAACCAGGGACATCTTGATTACACTATACAAAACGATAGAACCATAAATTTAAAGTAACAAAACTAGATAAACACTTCTTATCGGTCACCCTGTTCGGCAATAGGAAGACTCGCGAATTCTATATACCTAAAGTCGGACAGAATAATATTCTTAATAGATACGACTATTCCTATTGTTTATGATGTAAAGTTAAAACAGAACATTTGGAAAGCTAGGAAAAACAATCCTGTTTTTTAATAGTTTTAAGACAAAAACTTTTACCCTAAATTTAAAGACACTCTTCTTCATTCTCAGATAACATTTTCGGCATCTTCTTTCGCTATTGACATTTTTTTTTTCTCAAAAGAGAAGCAGCACTGACTTCTTAAGAAGAAAATGAACTTTACAAAAATACTTTCAACAGAATACTTGCTTACTCGGAAGTGAAAGTTCTGGAATGCAATGTCCGCCTATAACCCGCGACTTACGTCATCATAGATAGCGTGCCCGCTTCCCCATGCGCAGCGGCTCACCTATGAGTCTTTCCCTCTGTTATTCAGTATGTTGAATATTTCCTTAACTACTCAGATTAAGCTGAGGAGTGAAGTAGATATTAAATTCACTTTACTGCCGTTTTAAACATTTCTTAATATAATTTGGTACCATTTTAAGATTCCGAAAATGATATTGGAATACTCTTTTGAGTTTATTCTTCCTTTTTTTTTTAATCTCTGCATTTTTTTTTTTTTTTTTTTTTTTTTTTTTCACTGACTCAGAATGTTGGTCTATGGCCGTGTTACTTTACATATCAATTGGGTTTGCTTGTAAAGTAGTTGTTTTAATTCGTTCTTTTTGTTTCTTGTTTATTATTGATTGTTCTATCTTACAGTACAAGGAGATATAACAATCCTTACGAACCTTCCTCCTCTTTTTATTTTCTCCAAGGTATATGTGTATATTTATTTTGGACAATCATTATATGAACACCCTGTATATCTTTGTAAGTTGGTATCACAACGTGTTTGCGTTCTTGAACACTTGTGAAAGTTATTAACATTGTATAACTTTGGTATTCTTAAGAATCCCCCCCTCCCCCCAAAGAAAAAAAAACTTACAAAATATTTGCTTATTATATTTTTCAGCTAACAATGGATATCAAAGTTCAGACAATGCCTGATGAGTACTTATTGGAGAATATCCGTGAAATTGCACCGGATTTCCCGATAATAGAAAACAATCTTAAATTGCCAACACCAGAATTCGTTCGAAGTTTCTATCTCAAAGTTATTGATGAGATAGTAGGAAATGCAGATAAGTTCTATGAGGTAAGCTTGAAACTAATCGTAGTTAATGTTTTCAGTCACTTTTATTGAATTGTCATTTTAGATATTGCAGTTTTACTGTGTGCGTTAGTTCAGGTCATTTTATGCTGGGGTGGTTGGGTACTATCTTTTGTGTTTGTTATTTATGTAGTTTTCTTTAGAGGAAGTTGATTTTGGTATTGTAGTTCTACAAACTGTTCCATTTCTGTAAATTTCTGCGGCTGACCCTTACAGTAACAATTCGCATAAACGGAATTAACAATATATCGGCAAAATACTTCATACCAATAGCTTAATTTGTTTTGAATACTACTTTACTTAGCAAAATGTATTATTTACTACTTTTTTAAAGTGTTTAATAAAAGGTTACTAATTGTAAAGTATAAATAGCATCAGAAACATGGTAATATACATCATGCGTAGGAACTTTCTGCAGTTATTTGGATCGGAACAAACTGGAAACACCCTCGGAGATGTGCATTGTAGCTTGTTTCATATAGGTTAACCACGCACTTTTTTCTTTTTGTGGTGTTTATTTCTGTACTTTCTTTTATGGTGCATTAAGAAAAGTGTGATGATTGACAAAATTAAGGCACGACACATCATCAAGTTCCTGCATCTCCAGAGAAAATCAGCGAAGGTAATTCACGACGAGATGAACGTTGTTTATGGGGAAGAGAGCCCATCCTATGAAATGGTAGCCAAGTGGTAACGGCAATTCCAAACTGGATCACACGAAAATTACTTGGACAGGGAGACCTCTCAGAGATGATGTCACTCCGACAAAGAAATGATACTGGAATACAGGAGGATAACCACGTAAAGTGCTATAACTGTAATCGGTGGTAATTTGTAGGTCGATCTGCAATATAATTAATAACCAACTACACCTTCATAAAGTGTGGACACGATCTGGGATACGACTGCTCACTCCTTTCCAGAAGTGAATTCAAGGGAGATTTAGGTCGCAGTGAGCTGGATGAAGTGAATTCTTTCAACTCACTGGTAATGATGGAAACAGTAGATGAGTAAGTAGTAGAAAAACAGCTCATCACAGTCCCCAAAAAGGAAAGTGTTCATAGGACTTCCACAAAAGTGGTGATGTCTCTTTTTTGGCCTGTGAAGAAGTCGTCCTGATCGGCTGCCACAGAGTCAAAGAATCAATAGCAACTATTGTTGTGATCTAACTAGGTTTCGTGAGAATTTGAAGGTAAAACGGCGAGGAAGACTCTCAAAAAGGAGTGCTGCTGTTAGCAGACAGCGCATCATTCCATTCTGCCAGTCCATCCTGTTCGAATGCAATGCAATTAGGATTCGAAATCTTACCCTCACCCTAGATATCTCCCAGACTTGACACCGAATGACATTCTTATGTCCACAAATGAGACTTTCGCTCAAAGGACACGACTTTCACATTCGATATGACGTCATTTCTGAAGTCAAACAGTGGTTTCAAGCCAAATTTGCAGAGTTGTACAAAAACAGCTTACCGAAGATGGAAGACCGCTGGCAGAAATGTATCACCAAACATGGCGACTAGTAGAGGACTAACTCCGCTGTGGGGCACAAGTTACCTCAAGTCGTTTCCTTACAGGTGATTGCACCAACCTTTTGATATCCCCTCGTATTTGAACGGGACGGGCGTAAGCCATAGTGCTCTTATTGCCCATAAAATTAATTTTATCTGATCGTACTTGAACTTTATATCATGAATTGACATATTTTCCCACGTCTTTTTTTAGTTGTTTGTGAATCATCTTAGAAGTGACAACAGGGCACAAGCTTTTTTAACATAAATTTTAGCAGGATTTCAAATCTGAAGATCTGTATGGGAGTTTGTGGGAATGTAGGATCATTTCTTTGGTTTTCATCCTTCCGCGCATGTTATTTTCATATCAAGAGAGTATAGTGTCTGCCAAAACGTACCTAGTCTCTAAGTTAGATATGTAGTTTCGGTACCCATCATACTGTAGTTTAAAATTCTCTTTGCAATAATATTTCGAAGTAAAGGTTAGACTAGGGCTTATGACTATTGTAGTCATTGTAGAGTCAAGATAAAATGGTAATTTCACGTTAATATTAGGTCCTGTGCTTAGAGGCTGCAGGCTTGATTAGTACAAAACTCACAATTCAATATTCCAAAGGAGAAATTTGCAATTTTAATAAGAAATAAATTTGGAAACGAGTTACTGGTATAATATTAAAATGAAACATATGTAACCATGGGCCTTGATTGTGTTAATAAGCTAACATAGGTTTCCCTAGGTTCAGTGAAGGTCGTTGCGCACCAACTTAAAATCGTTTAATCTCATCCTCTAGCGGTACCTTATCGTCCTACTGGTAACATGTTCTAATGTATATTAACATGCGAAGGAGAGACTGGAGACCTCTTTCTTTGTCTGTCTTAACGGCTTAAAGGAGTTTTCTACAAGAAGTTCATCCGATTGTGTAATTTTGCTTTAAGCAGCCACATCCCTGAAGGTCAGGATAATAGTAGCTATATCGAAAATTAATGTATTTTAAATTTTGTTTAACCCTCGCAGTACTAAGATGGGGTCAGTTTGACCCCAGTTGGACATTTTGTAGCATTTTTTGCGTTTAAAAAAATGTATGCTAAAATTATTTTCTAGGAATTGTCCTATAAAGCTCTCTTTCATAATTTTGTCTACTTAGTAAGTTTCGTACAGTTTAATTTGTTTGTTTATAGAAATTGTGAATAGGATCATATTGACCCCATCTTAGGCAATCAGGGAATAAATGACAGTTTTGAGTCATTTATCACGTTCCGAGAGGAAGAAAGAAAGTTTTTGGCAGTCTGTCAAATGTAGTTCACTAGATGGCGCTAAGGGTACGGCATTTCCATGCAACCGAGTGTATTCGCCTCCCTCATTTCGTTAGTTCCTGCTGTGTGTTCGGTTGTGCGTAGATCTGACTGTTCTACGAAATGAATCGTGGCGGTTAGACTATCGAGGAGGTACATGCTTTCTTATTTGATGAAGATTCTGATGAATCAGTGGGTTTAGGTGGTGATGTATCATATAGTGATGCAGAGCCTGAAATTGTAGAAGAATTAGCAAATTCGGAATGTAGTAATTTAAGTACTGAGAGTGAAGATGAAGATCGGAATCCGCATGTACCTGGAAGGTCGTGGCAAAACATTCAACGTAAATTACGTGGAAATATATAATATATTTATTATAAAATTGTGGAAATTACGTGTTGTCCTTTTTAATAAATGTTCATTTCCAGCATTATATCAATATTTTGTATTTTGATCAGTTTTTTGACCTTAACATTATAAATACCTATGGGGTCAACATGACCCCATCTTAGGCATTTAAGTAATATTTTGATCTTAGTACTGCGATGGTTATTACTGTGCATTATGTGAAATGCTAATGAAAGTTGTCTTCTTTTATTTCTTTTTCCAGATTTCAAATGAGGATAAATATGGCCTTTTCCCAGATATAGTAGACCAATTGGGTGATATACGCCTTTTTGGTTTCCTTAAGAGGTTTTTTACACAAATCTACGTAAATGATTTTGGATGGAACGATCTCAAATATCCGAGTATGTACTTTTTATGCATATTTCGTTTTTAAACAGTTTGGCAACACCACAGCCATTTTCTCGCTTTCCTGTCTGTTCAGCTCTTCTTTTATTTCGCTTTATCTCATCTTACTCTGCGACTCAACATAAGAAAGATCTTGAAATGCTAGTGACAGTGATTTATTTATTTATTCATGTATACATATGAGAGACTTGCGTACGTTATGTCGAACAACTTTTAACAAAAGTTGACCTACTTTTTATTGTGACAAAGAAGATATGTGACTTTTTTTTTTCTTAATCTCTACATAGCCATAATACTGTCTTGACGGTACATCCGGTTGGTTGCCACAGCAACGGCGGAGGCCTAGTCTAAACAGAGTAAGTTTGATTGCAGAAAGGTAGAAAATTAGTTGTTTTAGTAATGGCGGTCAATATTTTTCGAACTGTTAATTATTTCGGTGACGATCGGAAACTAATTGAAAGAGTAAAAAATACTGTGAAGTCAAATCATGTACTTTTGCTTACACATTACCGAGAGTTAATGCACATACAAGTGAAAGTGCAAGTTATTCCATATGAACAACAAATACAATAAGTTGAGGTGAGTAGGTAATTTTTATTCGGGTAATTTATGTTTTTATGACACACACATGAAAGTAGTATTACCTTTTCGGAATACTGATTTATGCTATTCCTTATACACCGAACCTACAATATCAATTTGCGCCGCTGTATGGTACAAAGACTTCGTTTTAGTACTAGTATGTATCTTCTTGTGTGTGTGTGTCCTTACCTATAAGCGAATTAGCAACTTCAGTTTAAGCTTCTTAGCTTTATTATTACCGTTTTTTTTAAATCAAGAACTCTGCACTCAATGATGAAATATCCTAATAAATCATATCAACGTATTCAAAATTGCGTGAAAATTATTTACTTAAGTAATTGTCTCCTTCCACTTCCCTTTCTTGTTTCAGTTCTTTGGAAACAGAAAAAAGCAACACATGTGTCTTTCATTGTAATTATAACAATCTGGCACATAGCACGCAAAAAACCATATGAGTTGTTGAGTGTCGAAGGAACACCACAAACCTACTGCCTGATTGTTTATACTGTAAACTGGCGGGTTACGAGGGCGACCTACCGGATGGAACTTAAGATTTTATTCGCCCATTAAGCCGACAAGTTTAGGGAATAGCTCGTACCTCAATATGTTAATATAAGCATAGTCCTGTTAATTTCAAAGTTCACACGTCATACATAAGTTACTTTAAATATCAGAAATTTTCTTTTCGTTCCATGTTTACATCATTCAAATTCCGAACATGTCTGATCTTTTAAAATAATTTATATATATATATATAAAATGAAATTTCATTTTATCAAAAGGCACATTTAAAACTTTGAAAAAACAGTCACGGTTTCCCTTATATAAACGTGCTTAATATCATGAAGGTTCCAGGATTGGCTGGAGTTGATTTCCGTACGTAGTCATGCGCCTCAGTCAACTGAAACCGAGACCCTCTGCTAGAGAGGTGGACTTTCCACTCGTATGTTACAATTTGTATAACATTGAAATTTCCTGATATATTTGAAACTTTATTAAAATTTACATTTAACTTTCAAAGATATTGCGCAATAAGTTTGAAGACAAAACACAGAATACACACTTCTTTTCAGGAACCGAATTATTGTCAACCAATCCTATTTGAAGGGCACGCTTCTTGCTTGGAAGTGTCTGTAACAGATTAGGGAAATAAAGTCTAGATCAAGATTGTCCAAATAATCATTTATGGTCAACTGCTCGATCGTGACAGGCTTTTGGATATATCGCGATCTACTTTGGATATAATGAACATGAAACTAAGTAATAAGCAGAAGAAAAAGGCTTAATATATTGTTAAATGAGTGACTTCCGAAAGCTAAGTATAAGGTTTGTTTGTTTATTATTATTAAAAAAAAAAAAAAAAAAAAAAAGCATGAGAACGTTTAATTTTATTTAAATAAGGTATATGTTTTTACGATGAATAATTCTGTAATTATGTTTATTTAAACGATTTGGTGCTCTTAAATCCAGCCTTTTACTGGGAAACTTTAAAAATTCAAAACATCGAAAATATAGATGCTATTTAGAAAGAAAAAAAAAAGTAGTTAGTGATAATTTTCATTGAATCTATAGAAAAAAATATGTGAGGGCCATGGTTAAATCGTATTCGTACATCATATTGGACTTTATCTTATGTAAATAATCTACCAGCATGTTGTCATTGTATACACCCAGTGCACTACCACTACTCTTTTGTAGGGTTGTTCGTCGGACTCGGACTGTCCGAGTCCGAACGTAAGTCCGATTTCGGACGGTCCGAGTCCGATTTTCGAGGAAGACAGGTTGAAAAGGAACCTCCAGTTTTTTTTCATAAGTGGGTCTTTGTTAAAAGCCGATACTGAAAAAAAAAGTGTGGTTCCTCTTTCCTTCCACTCCCTCCTCCTTCCACTCTTCTTTTGTAGTGTAGTTGTAACCGCATACTTCCTTCAGGGAAATGAAAATGTCGAAGGAAACTGGAAATTTGCGTAACAGCATAAAATGACAAAAATAGGGGTTTAGGTACACATACATAGCCTCCCTCTTTCTCAAGCACAACAGCAGTTATTGCTGTCTTTCCTAAAAATTGATGGGTGCCTGAAATCTTTTTTTTTTTTTTTAATCGTTTGGCATAACGAAACTTACTATTGACAAAGAACTCCTCCCTTTCCCTTATGTGTAAAAGAGAAACTTATATTGGTGAATAGCAGCTTCTTTTTCAAAGAAAAAAAACGACGGAACATTGCCTTTACTCAAAATGAGACATCACAATGAAATAGAAAGTGAATAACATTGTTTTAGAATAATGGATGAAGCGTGAAATAGCAGAAGCACGAGGTTTCTGTGAGTGTTGACCTTAATTCAACACATTTTTTTTCCTGCCCACATTTGATCATTTGCTCCAAGTTTTATTTTATTGCGTTGTTTTGCTGCGGCATTCTCCCCCATCCCTTCACGCAAGGAATGGCTACGGTAGAGGGAGAGAGAGAGAGAGAGAGAGAGAGAGAGAGATTGTTCACTTTCCATCCTCCACAAAGGAAGCATGGTAAATTGAAAGTTATAATTCGAACCTGGGGAATCTGTTTCTTGAGAAACCTTCCGACAATAAAAGCGGCCCAGTATGTTATTCAGCATCTCACATAAGTTGTAGGGGTTTGTTGGACCATGACCCACCCCACACTTCTATTAGTCCTGGTTGAATCAATGGTTTTCTTTTTTGGCAATCACTGCCAACGCGAAACAACCGTTTTAGCACAGGCGGCATAAGGAGGGGGGGGATTCCCCCCCCCGCAGCTGGGTTTGAGAATGTAAACGCACAAAAACGTTTAAAAAAAACTTCTCAGAAAAGACAAGTCAAACCGACATAATAACACACTGAAATGTAATGGAAAATGTTTTTCTTTTTCAATTTCGATTTTTTGTAGGAGTTCCGAACACAATTTACAACTAAAACAACTACTTGTGGTTGTAACGCGCTAAGCAATGTGGGTTAATGAATTTTAATTGTCTGTTATAGTAATTGATTTGGCGCCGATCTCACAGAAAATCGAAAATGAGAGAAAGATTTTAAGAAGAGTTTTTATTTTTACTTCTACTCTTTATTTTGAGTTTTATGTCGGGTGTTTATCTTCGTCTTCTGTCAAGAAGTTTATATCTATATACTCTTTTCCTTTCATGCTCAAGAATAATTGTGCATTTCGTCTGCATGAAGTCACAATAGGTTCGCCGAGAAATCCTGTG
>JAGDQP010068992.1:0-10945 GCA_022664845.1 Lepisma saccharinum
TGTTTTCCGAAGAGGATCTCGATCAAATCATTCAAACCAATCCGAATCCAATGGTAGAGAAATTAGCAGAAACGTTCCAGAAACAAAAGTAAACAGTTAAAGATGCCTAGAATCTCTGTGTTTCATCACAAATTTCGAACGGTAGGTTCCACATAAAGTGAGAGAAACTCAAAGGAAGTTGCGCGTAGTGACCTATGATTCCATGGTTTCCCGGTACAAAAGTTACAGGCTGTTGACATGCATTGTCACAGGTGAAAAGAAGTGAGTTCTGTTGCGAAGCGAAAAGCGTCAAAGGACTATGTCGCGTTCTTAACAGCCTCCATCGACGTCCAAACTACAATTTCATCCCAAGAAGGTGATATTTAGTGTTCAGTGGATTGTTAAAGGAAGTCCTGCAAAACTAACCAAACCATCAATGTTACCTTTTACTTCGACAGATAGACAGACTGTGAACCGCATTGCGATCGAAGCGCCCAGGCCTCGTCAGTCACGAAGGAGTTCAGGAGTCGAAGCGCCTAGGCCACATGCTGTTGTCATAATCAATCACAAATTGATGGACTTTGGTTAGGATCCCACCCATTCCTGACTTAGCCTTCACACTCCTCAGACCATCATCATCTGTTTCGTGATTTGCAGAAATCTTTCTTTCAGAAAATCTTTGATGATGTGGAGGCTAAGAAAACTGCCGTACAACAGTTCTTCGACTCCAAACCTCAAGACCTTTATGGCGTTGGGATTCATCTCCTACCAGAAAGATTGGAAGAGATCATTGATTGCGATGGCAATTATACACAGTCCTAGGCGAGTTCCGTTTTGTATTGTTTGTTCTTATATATGAACACATAAACGGGTAGAACTTTTGCACGTACACAATTATTGCCATAAAAATGCCACGTTTATTTATATTTAAGTTCTGGCTAAGCGTGCGCGGACCGTGACGCCACCACTCATCATATATTGGCTCTTGTAAAGTTTGCCACCCTTGATCTAGTAAATATGATATTGGATTGCTGGTAGTGAGGCCCGGATTCGATTCTCGGGTGTTGATATTTCTTACTTCTCCTTCCTATTTCTAAATAATTGCTCCTTTCTCAACATTCTACAAAATTTACAGAAATAGCTTGGAAAACAATGTTGTTGTTTTTTCATTTTGCATCGATCATGATATTACAAAATTCACGAACAAAGCTAATACAAGTCAGGTTAGATTCTTTTTTCATTATACGCGTTCTCCAAATCTTAGGGGCTTCACGGAAATAGAAGCTCGTTGGCTTTCCGTGCTTACCATTTGACTGACTTTTCGGCATACTACAGAATAGTAGTTTGGGAGTGAGTAGGAGTAGCACGTATTTGTTGAATTTGAAATAGTAATTAAATAGAAGTAGTAGTCGTAGCGGAAAAAGTATTGGTAGCCGTAGAAGTAGTACGTAGTAGTAATAGCAGTAGTAGTAATAGAAGTAGTAGAAATAGTAACGCCTAGGTCACATTAAAAAGTGAATAATAACATAGGGCGTGACGGTTCAATCTCTTAACAATAAGCAGTCATGGACGACATTTGTATTTCAATTTCAGTTGCGGCATCTTAACTGATTCTGCTGGAGCCAATTCAACTACAACATGCAATTTAAAATTTACAGTCACTTCCAGAGGGAGTAATATATAAGTTATTGATATTGTAAAGATTTATATAGATCACTCTGTATTATAACTACCAGCAGCATTTAATGCCAGCGATGGCAAACCAAGTGTGAATTTCCAGCACTCCTACTTGCTGTTGTTACCACCAGCCAATAGCAAGCAGCTGCTGATAGGTAACCAGTCTTATGTGACGTAGGCATACGTAGTAAAACTATGATTTACATTAGTTTCTATTATTATCGGGAGATTAGGGGCAATAACAGCTATTGTTCAATTAAACAAAAAATATCACGTGTGGATTAAATACAAAACAAAGAAATAATAAAAGTAATGATTATCAATATTAATAATCAATAATCTATATCAATAATCAAGATTGTCAATTATCAATAATCTACGATTAAAAAATATTACGGACGACCAGAATTTGAAGCCGTGACAAAATTAAATTTTATTACAAACTCAGCACGATAACCAGTCAGCGAGCATATTAAACAGTGCTTCTCTTCTCATTTTACTTGCTTTTACGGTAAGACCATGAACTGATAACGTCATTCCGTGTTTAATTAAGAATTATTGTTATTTTAAAATCTTCTTTTAGCTTGTAATCCCAAATTCATTTATGAACACAATTTCAATGTCCATCCTAATTCATCTGCACTGCGTTTTAGTGCCGAATTATGTTTAAATTTTGAACTACAGGGAACTTTCCTCTACCACGGAAAATTTCCCTAAGCGAGGGAAATCGCTGCGAAATTGGGAAATATTATTGACACGCGACATTAAAGACATGCGAGAAGACTTTTGTCTATAGCTGTACCAAGGAGTCGAAAAGTTAATTCGTTCTTGAAGAAAGCAAGTGACATGTTTTTATGCTCCTGTGAGGATTGTCATATCAAAATACTTTGGTGCTACTTTGACAGTTGCATCATAACAAACTGACGGCCATTTCAAAGTGGCGTAATATGCCTTCCTTGAATCGATCATATCTCCGCTCCAAATTATTCTATTTTAATTTTCTTTGCGTCATCTGAAAGGTAATTTAAAGGGCTTTCTTTCGATCTAATTCATATTTTGACGTAAACCTAAAGGTTTTCCAGAAAAGTGCAATAAAAAACTGTTTATAATTTATTGGCCTTTAATTTGGTTAATTACGTGAAAATGGCTCAAAACTAGTCAAATGTGGACCTTTTTTTAAAAAAAAATATGCAGAATTTTATACGGTTTACATTGATAATAAAAAATTCTTTTGTCTGAGCTTCGTTCCGAAAATGTATGAAAATATCGGCGGAGGAGTCAGCGTTTATCAAAACGGTGGCATAAGCCTCTCACAGTATCACACACTAAAGGAGCCGTCTCCAACCTGTCAGTACTCTGTTGAATATTTTAAAATAATGACAAAAGTATTTGTTGGCTTTCAAATTATTTTCTTTTAATTTCAAAGTAGAATAAAGTAATAATAACTTTTTATTTGTTTCGGGGCGAGTCAAAATCGACACGCGGGCCGCAAGTTGGAGACCCTACTCTAAAGCATTCAGCGTCAATACAATGCTCTATAATGTAATAAATGCGAGCTCTGCTGCCCGCGAGTCGTACAGCAGGAAGTGCTTGACGGGTTGCCAGACATGTAACATGTGATATAGGCGTAAAATGGAGACAGGGGCCGATCCAGGATTTGTGTAAAGGGGTGTAGGTCTCTGGAATAGACCACGGTCCTTTTTAATATTTTCCCACTAAATATAAATGGGAAAGGAATGGCTCTGGCTTTAAAGTAATGTACTAAGTCTGCATGTGCCATATATAGAACTACGAAAAATTACGAGAAACATCTGTTAGACTGGCCCCGTGATTTGAACGCCGGATTTCCCAAATATGATGCCAATGTCCATTGAGCCATACTGATATTCAGATAAAAGAACAATTGTCTAGCCCCATGGTCCAGGTGGTAACTTCTGGGGTTTTGAATCAGCACGTGAGTTCGAACTCCGCGACCGACATACCTCAGATTTTCCAGGGTTTCTTTCAATATCACCAAGCAATTGTCAAGATTGTACCTTAAGTACGTCCTTGGCCGCTATCTTCCGAAACCTCTTACGTACTCTCTTACGGCCTAAGTCAGAGATGCCCTAAGGGTGTAAGAGAACAGATTATATGAATCAATCGTGCGATAATCGTTTTTATTATAATCTGCCAACGTTATCTCCCTAAATTTTTCCTAGTCTCCTACCAATACTTTGCATACATGTATGCAAATTAAAGGTGAAACATATACTTGATAAAATTTTAATAATTTTCTATAGATGCTCTTAAATTTGTATTAGGGGTACAAATGTGTATTTCTATACAGTATATCGTGTTCCATCATTTCCAAATTGAATGTAACTCTTATGAATCGAAAAAACAGCACATTTTTAGGAGTACTTTCCTATAACAAATTTCTGAAAAGGTGCCTTTGACAATCTCTTACAAAGTTGCAAATTCATTTTGCAAGTTTCTTATGTGAGAAATATTTCAAAATAAAATTCAAACGTCAAACATTGTTAGACGTATCGGGTGCGGTTCGGAATGTGCATGGCAATTTTGATAAAATTAGAGAAGAAATTAGATATGTTTGCGAGTGTCACCTGAACTTAGTTGCATTTAAAAGGGGATCTGTTCTCTCTATATAAAAATATACTCCAATAATAAACATTCAAGTATTCACTTCCATAAATTAACAGTCTACCTACACCATCAATTTAACTTCTTTGTTCAATAAAAAGTGCAGGTAACGCAGCAAAAATATCTCGGAATTATTAAGTTGATTACGTGGGACAAACTATTCACACCCCCACAGAAACTCGGCAAACATCCCCTAAAAATATAGATATGGTTTTACGTATAAAAGCACAAAAACACTTAGGCACAATGGCAACTACTCAATGTCAGCTCCTTACAAAAAGAAATTACCGAAAACGTTTAAGCAAACGAAAATTACAAAAACACAATGTAACCAAATGGAGTTTTGAAAACATCATGGTTAAGAATATTTCCAAATGTTTTGTGCACGTTAAACACGAGAAAATGAAATCCTATTTTATTGTATTTTCTACAAAACATGCTGGATCAAAGGAAAAAAACACCAATAACAAAAGCAGGTATTGATACGCATTGATTCAATTTATAAAGAAATGAAAGAACCACATAACAAAGATAGAATAAGAAACTTTCATATATTAATATCGATATAATAGTTGTCTTGTGAGAGACATACGGAAAAACACCATAATGCGGAATTCCAAATATCGTGCCTAGAAGCTGTTGAGCTTCAAAAAATGCTTATTGGGGTCTAGAATTCAAGAGGCACGAAGTCCTTTTAGCTAGAGAAACTGCATACTACACATATCAGCCCAAATATAAGAATCTTCCCAAACACAAGTGAAACGAAGCGTTGATTGAATTCAAAAGATACGTTCTTCGATCCTCCAATGATCAGACTATAAAAAGGAGGTTTAGTGAAATCACATGTTGGTTTGGCAGCCGAAACTGTAGGATAGTATCGAAACCGACACTGGTCTAGCTGTCTCAATTTAAATAGAGAAATAGATAGATTATTCCTAACTTTAGCTATCTTAAGTTTCTGGAAATAATAATGCAATCCTTGTAGATCAGGAGTAGAACAGAGGCACCATGGCACCCTCAGAGACCTGCTCTATCCAAAACTGCATACTCCAAATATGGATGCACAAGGGATGGCCCAAAGGAAGTAGGGGATTCCCAGACATTCTCTGGAGTAAATGTGGATATAAATAAACGCGAATAAGACGACTTTCCGTATGAGCACAGATGATAAACGTAATCACTGGCATCTAATCAGGCAATGACAGTCTCTTTTAGTGATGAAAGTACAGCAAATTCGCTGAAATCTATTTAATTTACTCCCGTTTGTTATGCAACCATGCATATTTTTTTAAAGAAAATCGTTCCGCAAAGAAATCTGTTTGATACATCGACTAAACCCCTCCCCTAAATTTTCCCCAGCGCCCTGAGGTTTTCGGCTGGCTACGGGCCTGACCTACTGTAGTGAATTTGGAATTATGGTATTTAGGCATTTTACACTCAGACCGAGGAGGGTATGAGAGGATGTTGGAAGGTAGTAGGCCAGAGCATAGTTAATAGGTACCAAACCGGCGCTTGCCTGATTTGACAAAAGAAAACTCTGGAAGACCTCAGTCAGGATGGGCGGCACCAGGGTTCATTCTCAGGACCTTTTTATTGCTAAACCAACACTCCTTCTACTTAGCTACGGTAGCTCGGTATAACCTACGCTACGGTCATTCGATAGTGAAAATAATACTGAATATTACATCAAATACGTTCTTCATTACCATATGTATTTACACTGAATTTAAACGAATTTCATGGTTCTTTTCGCAGCTCTGTGCAAGTCCTGATGCCCTTCAATAAATACACATATGCAAGCTCCTAGTATACCCCCTCGTGCCTACCAACTAAGCCGTAATGCCCTGATTGCGGCCTCTCCTGTATAGGAACGAGTTGCTGATGACTGCCCCTAAAGCTTTAAATTCATCCGAAAGAAACATTTATGACTTCTTTTCTCTTTACCACAACTTTAAATCTTAACTAAAAATTTGTCCAGGTGTTAAAAACCAAATATGTTTCTTTTGTATCACAATATGTCTAACTTTACTAAATTTATCTTTGCATTGAATCTTGTTAAGTACTCTGGTATGATAGTGTGGTCTGGTATGATAGATAGAGATGAAAATTCTGGAACACAGAACTGTGATAAATTCCCAAAGAAAGATTGGGTAGTAAACAAATGAGAATTACCATTTTTCTCTCTGAGTCCAGACGACTCTTTGAAATTATTTTCATGAAAACGATGGGAGGACATGTTGGAATTACAATGAACGAAAATGCAAGGACACGTTTTATCCTAAACTGTTCTCGAACTCACAAAAGACAATAGCTAGGTTTCAGCAAATACCAAGAAGAACCATCATGAACTGTAAAAAGAGGCATCAGCAAGGCAATGGACATTTTAATACATTTTTCTGCACTTCTTAATATATGTCGCAGAGTGGGAAACCCATTTATATTTAGTATAAATGAGATTGTCAACATACACTCGAAGTGTGTTATGCGAGATGAAAGATGAAGATGCAACATGGAAACAATTGGACAAAAGAAGATGCAACATGTGCAAATACTAGACAAGAGCAGGTGACTAAGTTTACCAAAGAGTGTGTAACGACTGGGCAAGTCAACTCATGGGATCCAATTGTAGGGCTTAGAAGCAAGAGCTGCAATCTCCACTCCAGAAAATGTTCGGTAGAGCCAAAATAAAGTTTATGGTGGTAAATATAATAAATAGTACGTGGGTACTTTTTCCTGTGGTTCATACGCAAAAAAAAAACTAAAAACACACACACACACACACACAAAGAATTAGGGCTCTACCTTCCTTTGCCTTCATTAGACACTTTAATGTATACAATTCCATCAAAATCTCGTTTCCCCAGAAATGGAGACTGCAACATTTACTTCTAAGCCCTACATTATTAAGAACTTGAATTTGAGCACATGCAAGCAGTTAGTGAAGAAAGTTCATATAAAAATGAAAGACTCTATTTTGGAACTCCAGCAAGATAGACAACTTTTCTAAAGAACGTTCATAGTGACCAGATCCCGCACTCACATAGATGTACGTGAAGTCATAAGCAATTACGAACTTCCTGTACACTTCGGTCGATGTTTGCTTCTAATGGGACAATGCTGCGCTGTTCTGCTTACAAGGGAAGGGTTTGGGTTCAAACAGAAAGTTTTTGATAAGACTTCGTATATGTATTTAAACCCCGATGCTGATAATGCATGTAAAGCACTTCGACCTGGTAAGGCTTCGTTTGACGGCTACAGGCCGTTAAAGTTTGGAGGAAGGGGGAAACAGCCGCTGCAATGACTTCCGTAGTTTCCGTTTGAATACGATGTTTTTAATAAGACTTCGTATATGTATCCTATCCCGATGATGATCATGTCCACAAAGTAATTCGACCCTTTGAGGTTGCGTTTGTCCGCTACAAGACATTAAAATTTGGAGCAAGTGGACGATTAGAGTAATAGGGAGACAGCCCGGGCAGCCGCTACAACGACTCCCGCAGTTTCGGTTTGGACACTTCTGTATTACTCAAAATATCTACGTGAACATGCCTGATAGTGCTGGTAAAGACTGCAAAGCCACAATACCGTGTAACAAATAGTTTGGCAGATATAGGCCAGTATTTGTCTTAACAAAAGTAAATGAGGCTTTTCTACAAAGTAAGTAAAACAGAAGGGAGAGTCACACTAGGCACAAGGACAACCTTCAAAGGCACACTCCAAAAATGATACAAATCTCACAAAAATCTGAATTTTGGGGTTGGGTTTTGACTCCAAGCACCCCCCTCTACGTACGTCCCTCCGTAACTGTCATCAAATTCAAGAGTGGAAAATAAAATGGCATTTGACACCGTGTCCATGAAGTGTGATTTTGAAGATTGCTCTGTATGCCTAAATTGATTCTCCCTTCTGTTTTACTTACTTTGGGGAAATGGCAAACTTGCATTTGTGAATACAAATACTGACCTATATCTGCCAAACTATTTGTTACACGGTATACACACTTGTTACACTATACACTATTTGTTACATGGTATATACACGGTATATAACTATTTGTTACACACTTTGCTGTCTTTTCAGCACTGCGCGGTATGTTCATGTATAAATTTTGAGTAACAAATGCGTGTTCGAACCGAACCTGTGGGAGCTGTTGCAACGACTGTCCGGGCTGTCTTCCCCTTGCTCCAAACTGTAACGCCCTGTAGCGGACAAACGCGGCCTTACCCGGTTTAATTACTTTGCAGGCATTACCAGCATCCGGGTACAAATACATATACGAAGTCTTATCCAAAAATTCCTGTTTGTACCCAAATCCTTCCCTTGTTAGATAGAGCAAGTTGGTGGAGATTATTGAAGCTTTACCAGATTCGATCCATACGATGATACACGAACAGTTTAACTTGAAGGAGTCTGCAAATACTGATAACGTTGCTATTATTGATGGAATGACTGAGTTACAAGCTTTTGATAAAAAATCCTGTTCCTATTTTGCAGTAATTTCATTCGCCGCATAAATAAAAATTTCGATTTTCTCAAAAGAAGAATTTACCTCAGTACCTCGTTGAAGACATTCTCGCAGATTTGGAATTTAAATGACTCAAATCCATAAATAGTTGAATCATACTTTTACCAGAATAGTTACAAGTCTTTCAAAATAAAATTTCAAAACTTAGCGCTAACTTCGAATTTTTACTCGCAAACATATAAACTTCCTGTGTTTCTACTAAATTAGGAAAACAGAATAATCC
Source organism: Lepisma saccharinum (assembly GCA_022664845.1). NCBI lineage: Eukaryota > Metazoa > Arthropoda > Insecta > Zygentoma > Lepismatidae > Lepisma > Lepisma saccharinum. Next base: position 9,048 of record JAGDQP010068992.1, read on the forward strand.
GCAGTTCCACCAGTCTGTCTAGATAAAACTGAATTCATCTTATTTTTCTTATTTGTCATTATAAGAAATTATTTTCAGGTAGCAGTATTCCAGGTCAAAGTTCTAAACTTATTGATAGTTTGGGAAGGCTTAAGTCGTCAGTGGCCAGTCTGCGAAGAGTTCCTCGAGGAGCAAGAATTGTTAAGGCTGAGGCTCTTATTGAAATCCTTCAGAATATTGTAACATCTAATAATATGGAACACTGGATCGAACTTTTATTCTTCGCATATATCACTCTCAACATGCCTTCAAAATCCGCAAAAAATATCTAATCTCACTACATGGGTGAAACAGAGAATTCAACTTTGGTCCAGTAGTTCTTATGATGATATAACTAATCAAATGACTGTCATGCCCAATAAATACAAACATAATAAAACTGTTAACAAATCATCCAACGATGTCTTAATAAAGCATATTGAGAACAAACTTTCTGAAGGCGACATATATGGTGCTGTCAGATTTCTAATTTCTGAAGACAGCTTCGCTCCATCAGACCCAACCATTTTAAGGGCCTTAAAAGAAAAACATCTCCGCCCCCTTATACATTTGCTCCTCCTAACTTAATAGATCATAATATTGATGTGAATAAAGTTACGTCCAACGAGTTACTTAAGGTGCTTAAATCATTCCCTACTGCTTAAATCATTCCTTACGTCCTTCAATCCTCAAAGATTTAATACTTTATAATATTCAAGACTCTAAAGATCGGCTTACCAAGGTTATTTGTGATTTTCTTTCTATGATCTTATCAGAAGTAGATCCCATAGCAATAAGGCCATTTTTCTTCGGGGCTTCTCTTATAGCACTGAAAAAGAAATGCGGAGGCTTTAGACCAATCGCTATAGGGAACACATGGAGAAGACTTTCTTCTAAAATTATATGCGGAAGAATTAAAAATCAGCTAATTCAGCACCTTTCCCCACATCAACTTGGAGTAGGCATTCAACATGGAGCAGAAGCCGCTGCATATACTACACGCATATATTATTCATGCCCTCACCAGAAGCCTAAAGCCTTCCTTAAGATTGACTTCAAAAATGCTTTCAATGAATTAGACAGGCAAACAATGCTCACAGTTGTCAAGGATAATTTCCCTTCTATCTATCCACATGTGTTTCAAAGTTATGCTCAAGCCAGCTATATATTTTATGGTAAGGATATTATATTATCTCAAAGAGGAGTACAGCAGGGGGACCCTTCAGGACCTGCGTTATTTGCAATGACTCTTCAACCTATTGTCAGTAATATCAACATTGACTTGAATATATGGTACTTAGACGACGGAACCATAGCTGGAGACCCGGATACTATATTAAATACATTAAAGGATATCCATAAGAAGGCAATTACAATTGGTCTTGACCTTATTTTTTCTAAATGTGAGAGTGGCTTTTTAGAAACTACAATCGAACAAACACACATACTTCTCACAATGTTCAACGAAGTGGTTCCAGGCATTCAATTAACGTCTCTGTCAAATGCTTTTCTTCTAGTGCCCTCTCTACTGACGCAAGGAGATCCTTATTAATTGGGAAAATAGCCAAACTTGAAACGTATTTTTCACGTCTTTCATTGATCTCTGCACACTCAGCATTTTATTTACTAAGATCTTCTTTTACCATACCAAGGTTATTATATTTTCTGCGTTGTTCACCTTCTTGGAGAGAAGATCTACTGGAACGTTACGATAACACCATTAAATCTGGTTTAGAATCCATCCTAAATTGTTTCCTTCCTGAACACACATGGCTTCAGGTTTCTCTCCCTATCAGCTTTGGAGGATTAGGCATTCGTCGCGCCTTAGATTTGGCTATTCCCGCCTTCTTGGCGTCATTCTATGGTTCCCGATGCCTGAT
>JAGDQP010068993.1:0-10945 GCA_022664845.1 Lepisma saccharinum
GTTTTACGTGTAATAGTCTGATTTCCTCTTTGTCGAACTTGTCCAAATATTTTTTTTTCTCGCTGTATATAATTTCCTTATCTATAAGTTGTATTAGAAACTCAAAATTACGATATTGACGGTAAACAATAATTGCATCCAAACAGCAGTTTGAAGGATATATTTGAAAGTGCAAGTCTACTCCTACTTTTGTGTGTGTTCTCCTTGTCGCTTATTTTTCTTGTATATATTTATTTTTCTTAAACTATGTTTGTACATGACAAAATCACGATGAACGATCCTTAACTCTCGGAACGCCAAGATAATTTCATCTGACGGAACGTCAAGATAGTCATTTTCGAAGCAGGTATATTTATCGTATGAAATAAAGTACTTGTTCAAAATCAAGGTATTTTAGAGTATGGTTGTATTCATTGTAAAGTATTTATTGCATTGTATTGCATTTATTTATTTTATTTTACTTTTTCAAGTAGATACTACAAAATAATGAAACACAGAAAAAAACTAATACATCATATTATCCTTGCAACCATTTTCATGGCTGCACAAAAATAAAGGTACCATTAGTCTCTTACTTATTTACACATATAGAGTACGACATATAAAACTATCAGAGTCCAACTACCTTCCTCTTTCACTCTCATATGTAAAGCACAAAGTATCTGTTGTACTCTGATTCTTGCAAATGAAGCGATTACATTGCTGACAGTATGCGGAGTACACAGAATGTCACTCTTCCATTTAATGACTAATGGACAAAAATAATATTTTGACTGTATGGGTCATTTTTGACCCGATCTTCCCGATCCGAGGGACAAACGACAGAAAATACGTTTTCAGTTTTTTCTTTCATTCTTTCTTTTCCTTTTTTACTAAATGGTCTTTATCGATGTTATGCACGAAACTCCAGAAGCAATACACGAATTAACTCCTTTAGACAGTCGAGGGAGTATTATACGTGGTGTAATTTATATAAGTACTGTAGCACATAAGTTTCAGGGAGGAATTTATCAATGAAATAAATTTTCCAACGGGAGATAAGCTTAGTAGAAGGGGAAAACGAATGGCCATGTACTGTATAAATAGGAAAACAAACTTCACCTTATCATTTGGGTCCCCCATTAGGGGAGCCCACTTCAACTTTGTGGGGGCCAGGGTCCCCAAAGCCCCCCGGGATCGGCGCCCTTGGTTACGGTGGATAATTAAGTTAAACAAACATCTACAAATCAAAGTTTTTTCGTACTAAAATGAGATGAACTATGTATCTAGGAAACAATTGTACGAAAAGACGATTTGTCGATTTTTTCTCTGACAGAACTTGTACTAGAGCAGGCATGTCCAACTTGAAGCCGTCGGACGGCATGTGGCCTGGTAGCCGATCTTTTGAAGTAAGTCTGCCAAACGCTTGAAGTTGAACAATTTAGAGCTTAGAAGAGAATATAGAAAAACAGGAAAATTTATAATAACGTTTTTATGCTGAAGTATACATAGTATATATAGTCTAAGACGTTTACAATTCTTGTTTTTCCTAACTCATGACATATTCACTACGTTTTACTAAAAGCTAATAAACTTACAGTTTTCCCAATCCAAATATGGACGATCCTTATAATTTGTAGTATTACAACTCAGGTTCAAAACTAGAAGGAATTGTAACAATTTTAAGACCTTACGACACTGTTGAGTACTGTTAGGCGTAATTATATAAAATATTAATTACTTTAGTGAAGAAGGTTTCAATTCTCTATTTGAATTCGCAATACATTTGGAGATATTTCCGGTACCAGCACTTTTTGGTGCTGGCTTTTATTCGACACTGCACCAATTAAAACTGTATGGGCATTGTACATGTTTAACCGATTTATGAGTTAAATGCTTTTGTAGTACATACATTGGATTATTTGTGACAATAAAAGGTAATACTCATGTATTGAATATAGTATTAAATAATTAAAACCACTGTTTTTCTTAAAGATTGTGTATTTAAATTTATTTATGGCCTCTAGGCATTGTATATCTCTGTGTTTCTGGTTTTCAAAAACAGTTCGGTATTCCTGGTTACTTTGCATCGAGGAATTTCAAACAATTTGAACCCTTTGTTTGCAAAAGAGACCCATTGGCCTGTCTACTCGCAATATACATTCTTTATTTATACGTGGAGAACCAATTTATCTGTTATTTTCCATGTATGGAGTTTTTGTAAACATTATACAGATGTGTTCAAGTTATTAGACTCCAGATTTATACATGACTAAAAAGAAAAGCACGGGGAACGCCAATTGAAAAAATAATAAAGTAGCTATATATGAGAGAGCGCTGCAATCTTTACTTTTCAGTCATGCATAAACAAAATTATTCTTTACTTTTTAGTACGAATTGTTTAAGAAAAGCATGCATGCTATGTCTATAAAAAGCTTTATTATTATTCCCGTTCACATTTCATCTTCACGTCCACATTTCGATAGCGTCCAATTTCCTTTCCAGCTTCCAATTTCTCCTCTTGCAGAGTTTCAGCTGTATAAAACGCAAATCTCCATACAAAATAATTAATAGTGTTAAAGAAAGAATTACAGAATCAATTAAAATAGGCATTTATAAAAGAAAACATATATTTCACAAAAAATATTAGAATTCTTTAAAGATCAGGTGCATCCGGTACACAAATATACCTGAGCCAAAGATACCTAAAGGCTAAAAATAAAATTCAAGTTCAAAAAGTTAGAACGTTTAGATTTATAAACATTGTATACTAATTTGATGATTTCCGCACACAACTTAAAGAAAACTGCCGCAAACAACTATGGTTCAATCGAGATTTGAACCGAAAACCTCGGGAAGGTTGGCCTAACGCTGGCAAGAAAACTGAGAATTAACAAGTCCTGGGAAAGGATCGCAATATTGATTTTATAGGGAGACTTAATAAAGAATAATACCACCCCATTTTCAACTAACTTCTGATGGGCAATCACAAAACATGTCATTAAAAGTACATAATTAAAAAAAAAAAAGATGTAAATTAAAATGACAAAATTCCAACACACAGTTAAAATTTAAAGAAAATTATCATACAAATTTGTTTAACTTAGAAATATTGTCGGTATAAAAATGTTATACCGGTACAATTATTACGCTCTTGTAAAAAGTATACTTCTCTCTGCCCCTGCTAGTTTCCTCCTTTGCTAGCAGTTTTTTAAATTATTTTATTTTATCAAACTGAACAACTCATACAAAAACATATAACAATAATGTTCAGAAGCTGAGACAAAAGGAATATAATTTTCTTGCCACCTATTTTGTAGCTTAATTAACTGTGGCTGTTGCATTTACTTATCAAATTTTCTATCTTTATCTAACCGACAAACATGCTCACCTCCTTATCCACAAAAGATATTTAAAGGCCATGATTTTTAACATGTCCTTTTACCAATGCTCCCGTAGGACACATTGTTTATCATAATTTGTACTGTGGCAATACACCTCCTCACCATGAACCCCTATATTAAACAATAATATCAATATAAATGTTATGTTTCTTAAATGACTCCTGTCCATTCTATAAAATACCCTATAACAAAATGAGAATCCTACTCTCTTAACTCCCCTTCATGTATGGTACTTAGACCAATATAGATTGAAGCCGCACAACCTCATTACCTAACGTTTGAGCTCCAAATTGCACTTGCGTGCGAATATAAACCTTATATTCGGTCACTGTCATCCATTCTCTTTCATGAAATAAAAAAAATAGAGTTGTTGCGATCAACCAATTATGAAATTTACGACGTCCCTTGTCACCATACCGGTGACTTGGTTTATGGAAGTATTCCTCATGTATTCCTCATAAGCCATTACCTGATGCCACAAAGTATTTCGCCAACCTAATAATGTTCGGAATACCGAACTATGATGACAACGTGTTAAGAGGTGGAGAAGGTCTTCCTTTTCCCCACATTTGTTACATCTATCATGAGAACTAATTTGTAATTTATATAATTTACTTCTATACGGAATCACTTGATGTATCAACAAAAAACATACATTATAAATATGTGGCCAGGCTACTACCTCGCATAAGTTCCTCCAAACATTAATATCATTCACCAAGTGTTTGCAAAGCCTATTCGGAAGCAAATTTTGGATATGTGTTAGCAGGTATCCCTGGTAAAATTTCTTTACCGACTGAAGTATATTAAAGTTCGAATCGACAAAAATGTAGGCCAAAGGAAGTAGCACGTCTACTTGGTCTGGAGCTGTTCGTCGCCAAGGACTAATGTATACCGGAAACGGCTGAAACTCAATAGAAATATATCCAATAACCATAGCAACAAAAAATTATCTTTGTGGTCCGTTATAGCTTGTGTCAATCGTTGGATTCTTAAGGCCCGTGACTGCCATTCCAAATTAACTAATTTTATCACTCCGTGATCCGCGGGTAGAAACATGATTTCTCGAGAAATACGCAAAGTATAACTGCTCCAAAGAAAGTAGTCACTTTGTTTTTGGATTCGGGCGAGTACACCTTTGGGAAAGGCAAATATTTGTATAAAATATGCTGCCATGCTGTATACATAAGTATTTAAAAATCGTCCTCGAGCTTCAAGCGTGCGAAAAGCATCTTTAAATTGGATCATTTATCCGGTCATTGCGTTAGCAATTGATGTCACGTTGTTCATAATTATCGATGTAAGGTTTTTTTCCCCTCACTATCCCCAATATTTTGATCTGTGGAACTAACGAAATGATGCCTTTTTTGCACAAAATTATGTTTCGCACTCAATACCATAAGTTTTGTTTTGTATAGATTCAAGGATAAACCGATCACCTGTTGAACCCCAGTTATTATGTTTGATACTCTTTGTAATTCGTCTGGGGCCGTACGATAAAGGAATAATCATCCACGTATGCGAAGAGTTGACATTTAGAACCTTTGAAGGTAATCCAGGATAACTGTTCTTGCACTGTGTACAATAATGGAGCCAGGACGATCGAAAACAAGATAGGTGAGACAGGGCAACCTTGAGATACCCCACGCTGTACCTTAAATCCCGGGGCAATCCACTGATTTATGATTAACCGCAACGATCTACGTTCTAATATCGACATTAGAATTGTGACAAAATTAACGGGAAATCCTGTCCCCAACATGACCTGTTTTAAATAGTCTCGTTTGATGCTGTCGAATGCCTGGGCAAAATCTGTACTCAAAAGCGCTATATTATTCTCTTTAGTTATATGTGTGTACCTAATCACTTCCCTGAGTGACATCAGGATCTCATGTATTGATCATGTACCGCGGAGACCATGTTGCGCAGGATGTAACACTTTATGGCAAACTTTGCTGAGACGAATAAAAATACATTTCATTAATAACTTATGATCCGAGTTGAATAAAGAAATGAGGCGGAAATCATTGATTTTAATAGGGTGCTTGCCTGATGGGGTAGTGTTGGCCCGTTTGTTTAATAGGACTCCGTATTCCTCGAACATCTGTTCCGATAACATATTCCCCCTCCATAAGTCATTGAAAGCCCTAACTAGATAAGGTACCACTAGATCTTGGAAAGTAAGATACCATTGGGTGGGAAACCATAGAAGTTCGTGAATTCTCGACCCCAAGTATTCGTGATCTCTCGGATGCATTCGGCTGTTCCTCAAATGCTATCGGCAGACGCTTGTGTCTGTATGACGTAAAAAGTCAGTTTTCATTGGGGTGGTAGGTGTCTTACTACACTGAGCCACTCAGAACTTGATAGTAAATTTTTTATATATAGAACTCGCAGCGCCAGTTACTATATGAGACTGCGTGTATCTATAGGTCTTCAGTATCCATATATATATAGTATTTGTTTTGTAGACACCTCGGGGATTCGAACAACTCCCCCTCCCTTGCCTGTAATTAACCAATCTGATTAAATTATTATTTTCGTCCTAGTTAAGCAAGTGTCGTTTAAGTAAGTGATACGTTCAAGGAACCTAACAACATGGGTTTCGAAGAAATCCGGTTAGATCTTGAACAACCTTTAAATTGACCATTAACAACCATTTGTTTAATTGACACAGTGTCAAATGTGAGAAAAATGACACAGCAAGAAAGTAAATTCCCCTGATTAGTGTCACTGTCACCGTCACTTTTGCTGTGAAGGAAACGTTTTCGTAAGTAAACAATCGTATTATTTAAGAAATATATAAGTTAACTTTAATCTGCAGGTAGATCACAGCCTACAATTGTACAGAAGCAGTGAGTGAGTGACAAAGGACGTTTTGGAGTATGTTGATTTTTAATTGTGTAGTTTGTACAAGGGCAGAAGATTCTAGTGTCCAGTAGAAAGTTGATAAATTATCGTGTAGAAGACTGGCAAAAGAGGTATAAAATCCCGTGCAGATAGTGCAACTGGGCGTCAGGCAGAATTTAATGCTACAATGTTGAAAGTTGTTCTTTTCCTCACCCTTACCTTTCAACTTAAGGTGCTACGACGGCAAACGCGTTTTACCGGTTTTTCTTCACTACCTGCACTCGACCACATATACCGTGAAAGTCGCTCTACGTATCACTTTTCATTGCTTTTTCCACTTGGACTTTTCGCAAACGATCTCTCTTACGTCGTACTATTTACGCATTTTGAAATTGTACACACTTCAATAACATAGGGCTACGTTAAGTTAGTAAAGTCAGGTTAGATAGTTCTACCAAATAGAGGCTGCTGGAAGCTAAAATGTGGAGCACCATTCCACTTAACAGTCGTGAGGTGGAGCACGGAGCGTCCGAAGAGAACTGATCGGCGTGAGTCGCGGGGGAGCGCAACCCCCGGTTAGCGGTGGGCATACGCTAAAGTGCTGTTAACATTCAATTCCACCTGTAAATTTTCTATTTGGTCGTAAAATCACGCGCGTGTATGAAAAGCCGGCTTAACAGGTGTTGAATGTATGATGGTTTTGGTGGCCAATTCTTTCGTATTACTTGCACCAGTAAAGCTTATCGCCAGTTAAGAAGAAAGAGGCAAGTCTGATCTAAAAGCAGTGTTGCAGACACATAACGTAATTTCATATCGTCGGCACCTTTGATGTCCTTATTTCTTGAAAACTACTTCACTAAAATTTCCTCCGCCTACATAATTTTATTTCTTACACATTACCGAACAAAAGATTATTATCCATTCTACCTTAATTTTTTTTTTCATTTTCTGACGCTCATTTGCACTATCTGTATCCAAAGTCCAATTACATAACGTTTTAAGACTTGTTTCGGTGTGTTCGTATCTGTAGCACAGGCTTATTGAACATATTTGAGTAATTAATGTGGAATTAATACAGATTAACGCATTCACGGTTCACATTTTCGATTTCTTGCTTCCAGTAAGTCTATGTCGAATCGAATCTGACAAGTGATATCATGAGTCATATCACAATTACCGGCACTGGAGGCAATGATTCGGAACTTTTGGAAACAACTAACCGAGTAATCACACTGGCATTGATAACTTAAGTAGTGCACAAGAAGTCAGAGAATGATATTATGGATAAAGTTGACCTTATCTATCCCAGCTACCGGAAGCTGTTGAACCATACCGCTCATTTCCTTGTAAGATACAGACAGTTCTATACACAGATAGCAACAGCTACGCAGCCAGCAATTGAAATAGTGTCACCACAGTTTGGAGCGGTTCGTGGCAAGCAGAAACTAAAATTTACAGTGCAAATTACGCTTCGCCGCGTTGATGGCGGGTACGTGAAGTGAGTGTTAATTTCAATGTGCATTGCGTATAATGAACACATCGAACCTGACTTAAAAATATCCGCTGTGCGCAACTCGACCTGTTCGTGTTACCAGAAACCTAGTACGTTCGAGACAAAGCACGAAGTAAAGCTATTTTGCAGGGTTGAAAAAAATATTTTTTGTTTCAAAAAAATAATTTTTGTTCATTTTTTTTTTTATTTAAATAACTTACGGCACTGATACAGCTACTAAGTTAGTTTTCCTTTTCAAACAGCTTAGCCAGTAAACACTAAAGTAAAATTCACAAATATGTTGTGTTCGCTACGGAAGATAACCATGAAAAATAGCCAATTACTATAAATTGTAATAGTTTTGAAAAGGAAAGATGATATGGCTGTACTTACGGTATATTTTACAAACGAGAGTCAACATGTTGGAAATTTCTACGTTACTTTCGTCCGTACACCGTGAATGAAGTGGTGTCGAAGGTGTATACACCGTAATTAAGTTCGGAAAAGAAACGATTTACAATGTTTCTACGTATCAGCTTTCTTTCTAATATGACGTGTGTGCCTTCCTTCCTAAGTAACCGCAAATTTTATAATCGCAATTGCTTCCTTTTTCCACGCTACATCTCCCAAACGAAGTGCTCCAGGATTTAAGTTTTCTGTGATGTATTTGAGTTCATTTCAGTTAAGAGTTTTCAGCTCTCAAAATTGTACTATCAATTTGGGAACATGACAATAAATTCTATTAAATATGAGATATATTTTGGAGCCGCGGTCGCTCAGTGGTAGAGTGCTCACCTACAGTCCGTGGGGATCTCCGATTCGATCCCGGCTCGTGCCATGCGGACTTCGTGGTGAATGAAAACGGTGTGCGTGGATTTCCTCAGGGTTCTTTTGTTTCCCCCCACTTTCTTCATTCCACCAATTCTCCCATCATCATCCATTTGGTGTGATCCAAATTTGCCTAAAGGCCTTGGATAAAATTCAAAGCTATTTAATACATTGAGATCAATAGTTTTTCATATTCATCCTTCAGCATACACATAAGAAAACTTTACACTTCCATTAAGAGTAAATTATTTTTGAGCAAGTTGTGAAGAAATTAAATAATTTGATACAAATACATTTTGCATAATAAAACAGTAGGTAATTACTCAACAACAATTCGTGTTTTGTAAACCAAAACTGTATTTTTTTTGTATTCTGTGTGTTCGTTTTCATGAGTATTAACTAACTAACTCTATGGCTTATGGAACTCGCAAGTTCATCGCCGCAGTAACAAACGTTCGCCATTGGATTCTATTCTGGGCAATTTCAAGCCAGTTTTCATCACGAACACCTACTTCTCGAAGATCTCTTCTAATATTGTCCTCCCAACGACGTCTCGGTCTTCCCAATGGTCTCCTTTCGTGAGTATTACACAAATAAACACATTTGTAATACAAATTTTAATCGTATAATATAAATTGGGTTTAAACGTATAATATAAATTGGGTTCCCACTTTCTCTTGTAAAATTTCGCATGTAATATGAAATGAACCAATCAAATAGTTCCTTAAAATTCCAGGTTCATCACTTTGGTTATGGTTTACATCATAAGAGCCTATCATCATATAAGGACTGAAAGGTGAATTTCAAGCTTACATGTAATTCAAACCACAGAATGATGAAAAATATTGCACATTATTTCTACCTTTTTGAAAAAGAAATATTTTTGATTTAATTCATTGGTTTTTTTTTTTTTTCAAGAAAATCGTTTGATTTAAATCAATCAACCTTGGGTATTTGTATACCACATGTCCCTATGATTCTGTGTTATTTAAGGAAATAGTAATAACACATGGCGTTTCGTAACACTGTTTGTATTGCTGGTTGTCGCTGTGTGTTTGCATTAATAAATTCGTGTGTGAATTATTTGCAACGGAATGACTAGTATAAAGCGTAGCAAAATATGACACAATAGCGGCTGCCACAAACTGCACCATGGCCTTGTTACGAAAAGCCATGTGCCATTAGTATTTCGTTAACTACGTATTCGAGTTGTTGTTCAGTGGTGGTATATGTGGCTACAGGCGGAGGAATACTAATGACGTCACTTCGTGTTAAAGAATGACACGTATTTTGCTTCAAATATCAAAGACAGTACATGGAGCCAACAAAGACTGATTAGAAAGAGGCGCTCTCATCCTGAACGCGGGTGCATGTAAATAGTCCCTCGGACTTACCGCTTATCCACTCTTGCCTGTCAACTCCATGACTCGAAACTTTGGTACGCTATATTTTGCGTTTCAACACATCCACACACGTTGGAAAGGTTACCTTTTCTGGAGTAGATAAAATAAAATTTACCCATTATCTAACCGAAAACTAAAGATTTTTAGTTCATTATTGCAAAATGTTGGTTGTGTATTCATAATTTAATAAAAGCAGTGATCAATGTAAATAGCTCAAACACTAGTCAATACTAATGAAGTGGGTAATTAGTTGATAATGTGATTTATAATACATCCATGACGGATATTATTATTGGAAGCACAAACCCTGTAAGAGAGTAGTGAGAAATGCGTTAAATCCAACGTCAACTATTGATGTAGGTATTATATATACATGTACCATTGGACGTAGTCTTTGAGAACTTCCTCTAGATTTAAGTGACTTTTCAGAAACTGTAATTACTAACGATTTGATCTGCCTCCATGACACCGAATTTTACATGAAACAGCATTTGGCTGATAGGGAACTTGTATCCGTCAGTGCAATTAGTAATGTTGCTTACATGGAGGGATTTCTCACAGAAAATGTTAGTTTTCTGTAGATCGCTGTCAAAGGAAAGTGGAGCTCTATTGTTTAAAGAAGATTGTTTTGGGCGACCCTGGGTTTTTCCTCAATCACACCAGACAAATACCGGAATGGTATGGCGATACAGCCTAGCTAGTTTTTCTCGAAAAGAAAAACGACCGCCAAATTTATAATTCTCCCAGGATTTGTCATTTTCTTAACGACACATTTAACTTACTTTAGGATTAGGGTTTGAGAGTATTCTGTCAAGGGGATAATAATAATAATTACAGATTTCAAGTTCATTGATGAAAAAAGAAACATGCTTTCAGAGGGCGATTACTACTTACAAGATGTCTTTTGAAGCAGATACATGTCGTTTCTATAACACTTCATCATCTGGAACTGTTCAGAAATTCAATCATAGGAAGGAATGTATTTTTTT
>JAGDQP010068994.1:0-10945 GCA_022664845.1 Lepisma saccharinum
AAATATGTCAAGGAGAACTGTGAAATATGTCAAGAAGACCTGTGAAACTTGTCAAGCAGACCTGAGAAATATGTCAGGGAGACTTACGAAATATGCAAAGGAAACCTATGAAATATCTCAGAGAGACATATGAAATATCTCAAGGAAACCTAACCAATAATTCAAGGTTTCCTAATAAACATGTCAAGGAGACCTATTAAATATGTAAAGGAAACCAGTGAAATATGTCAGGGAAACCTATGAAATATGTCAAGGAAACCTTTGATATATGTCAAGAAGACCTATGAAGTATGTCAAGGAGAGCTACCAAGTATGACTAGAAGACCTATAAAGTACGCCAAATAGACATATGAAATATGTCCTTGAAACCAATGAAATATATCCTGGAAACCTATTACATGTTATGGAAACCTAATACAAGTGCTGGAAAGATATTTCATGTCCTGGAAAGCTATTACATGTCCGAAAAATATTACATGTCCTGGAAATTTATTACATGTATTGGAAAACTATGCATATGCGAAGGAAAGCTATGAATACGTGGAGGAAACTTATAAAATATGTCCTGAATACGTACGAAATATGTCCCGGAAACCGATGAAATACGTCCTGGAAACCTTTAAAATGCGTACCGGAAACTTAAGAAATACATCCTAGAAAGCTTTGAAATACGTCCTGGAAAGCTATGAAATATTTCCTTTAAATCTATGAAATATGTCATGGATACAAACGAAATATGTCCTGAATACCTATGAAATACATCAAGGAGACCTGTGAAATATACAAAGGAGACCTTTGAAATATGTAAAGGAAAACTTTGAAATATGTCAAGGAGACCTGTGAAATATGTTAAGATCTGTGAAATATGTCAAGGAGGCCTGTGAAATATGTCGAGGATACCAATGGAATATGTCCAGGTTACCTATGAAATATGTCCAGGTTACCTATGAAATATGCCCAGGATTCTTGCGAAATATTTCCAGGATATCTATGAAATATATCTTGGATACAAAAGAAATATTTTCTGAATACATATGAAATACATCAAGGAGAGCTGTGAAATATGTCAAGGAGACCTGTGAAATATGTCAAAAAGACCTGTGAAATATGTCAAGGAGACCTGTGAAATATTTCGAGGAGATCTATGAAATATGTCACTTATACCTATTATATATTTCTTGGCTACCTATAGAATATATCCTGGATACTTATGAAATATGTCCTGGATACCTATGAAATATGTCCAGGAGAGCTGTGAAATATATCCCGGAGAATTTTGAAATATATCAAGGAGAACTGTGATATGTATCAAGGAGATCTGTAAAATATGTCAAGGAGGACTTTGAAATATGTGAAGACCTGTGAAATATGTCACGGAACCCTGTAAAATATGTCGAAGATACCAATGAATTACCTCCAGGATAACTACGAATTATGTTCCGGATAACTATGGAATATTTCCTGGATTCTTATGAAATGTCTAAAGGAAACATATGAAATATGTTGAAAAGACCTATGAAATATGTCAAGGAGAACTTTGAAATATGTCAAGGAGACCTGTGAAATATGTCAAGATCTGTGAAATATGTCAGGGAGGCCTGTGAAATATGTCGAGGATACCAATGAAATATGTCCAGGTTACCTATGAAATATATCCAGGTTACCTATGAAATATGCCCAGGATTCTTGAGAAATATTTCCAGGATATCTATGAAATATGTCTTGGATACAAAAGAAATATGTCCTGAATACATATGAATTATATCAAGGAGATCTGCGAAATATGTCAAGGAGATCTGTGAAATATGTCAAGCAGACCTGTGAGGTATGTCAAGGAGACCTGTGAAATATGTCGAGGATAACTATGAAATACGTCCTGGATACCTATAAAATGTGTCCTCGATACAAATATAATATGTCCTCAATACCTATGAAATATAGCAAGGAGAGCAGTGAAATATCTCAAGGAGAACTGTGAAATATGTCAAGAGGACCTGTGAAATATGTCAAGGAGACCTGCGAAGTATGTCGAGGATACATATGAAATATGTCCAGGATACCCATGAATTATGTCCAGGATATCTATGAAATATATTTTGGATACAAAAGAAATATGTCCTGAATACATATGATATATATCAAGGAGATCTGCGAAATATGTCAAGGAAATCTGTGAAATATGTCAAGAAGACCTGTGAAATATGTCCAGAATGCCTGTGAAATATGTCTAGGATACCTATAGATTTTTTCCTGGATACAAAGAACTATGTCCTGAATACCTATGAAATATATCAAGGAGACCTGTGAAATATATCAAGGAGACCTGGAAAATACGCGAAGGAGACCTGTGAAATATGTCATGGATACCTGCGAAACATGTTAAGAAGACATGTGTAATAATTTAACAGCCCTGTAAAATATGTCGAGGATACCTATGAAATATGTCCTTGATACCTATGAAATATGTCCTGGATACCTATGAAATATGGCCAGGAGACCTATGAAACATGTCCTGGATACAAATGAAATATGTCCAGGAGACCTATATGTCCAGGATACCTATAAAATATGTCCAGGATAGCAATGAAATATGTACTTAACACGAACGAAATATGTCCAGAATAGCAACGAAATATGTCCTGGATACCAATGACATATGTCCTGGACACCTATAAATATGTCCATTATACTTATAAAATATGTCCTGGATACCAATGAAATATGTCCTGGATACAAAAGAACTATGTCCTGAATACCTTTGAAATATATCAAGGAGACCTGTGAAATACGTCAAGGAGAATGTGAAATATGTCAAGGATAGCTGTGAAATATGTCAAGAAGACCTGTGAATCATTTCAAATAGCCCTGTGAAATATTTCGAGGAGACCTATGAAATATGTCCTGGATACCTATGAAATATGTCCTGGATAACTATGAAATATGTCCTGGATACCTATGATATATGGCCAGGAGACCTATGAAATATGTAATCGATACCAATGTAATATGTCCAGGAGACCTATATGTCCAGGATACCTATAACATATGTCCAGGTTAGCAATGTAATACGTCCTAAACACGAATGAAATATTTCCAGAATAACTACAAAATATGTCCTGGATACCAATGACATATGTCCTGGATATCTATAAATATATCCAGGATACCTATAAAATATGTCCTGGTTACCAATGAAATATGTCCTGGATACCTATGAAATACCTCCAGGAGACCTATTAAATATGTCAGGAAAACCTATGAGATATGTCAGTGGTACCTATGAAATATGTCAGAGAGAGCTATGAAATCTCAAGGAAACCTATGAAATATGTCGAAGAAACCTATGAAATATGTCAAATAAAACTATGAAGTATGTCAAGGAGACCTATGAAGTAAGTCAATGAGACCTATGAAGTATGTTTAGAAGACCTATGAAGTATGTCTAGGAGACCTATGAAGTACATCAAGGAGACCTACGAGGTACATCAAAGAGACACATGATACATGCCCTTGATACCATTAAAATATATCCTGGAAACTTTTACATGCCTTGGAAACCTATTACAAGTCCTGGAAATCTGAGTATGCGAAGGAAAGCTATGAATACGTAAAGGAAACCTATGAAATATGTTCTGAATGCCTAGGAAAAATGTCCTGGAAACCTCTGCAATACGTCCCGGAAACCTATGAAATATGTCCTGTAAATCTATGGAATATATCCTAGATACAAATAAAATATGTCTTGAATACCTATGAAATATGTCAACAAGACCTGTGAAATATGTCAAGGATACCAGTGAAATATATCCAGAATAACTGTGAAATATGTCCAGGAGATCTGTGAAATATGTCGAGGATAGCAATGAAATATGTCCAGGACAACTATGAAATATCTCAAGGAGAATGTGAAATATGTCAAGGCCAGTGAAATATGGCAAGGAGACCTGTGAAATATGTCGAAGATACCAATGAAATATGTCCGGTTACCTATGTAGACGATACCTGAGAAATATGTCTAGTAAACCTGTGAAATATGTCTAGAATAACTATAAAATATGTCCTGGATACAAAAGAACTATGTCCTGAATACCTATGAAATATATCAAAGAGAGCTGTGAAATATATCAAGGAGACCTGGGAAATATGTCAAGGAGACCTGCCAAATATGTCAAGGATACCTGTGAAATATGTCAAGGAGACCCGTGAAATATGTCGAGGATATATATGAAAAATGTCCAGAATACTTATGAAATATGTCAGGGATACCTATGAAATATGTCAGGGATACCTATGAAATATGTCAGGGAGACCTATGAAATATCAAGGAAACCTAGGAAATATGTCAAAGAAACTTATGAAATATGTCAAATAAAACTATGAAATATGTCAAAGAAACTTATGAAATATGTCAAATAAAACTATGAAATATGTCAAGGAGACCTTTGAAAAATGTCAGGGAGACCTTTGCAATATCTCTAGGAGACGTATGAAATATGTCAAGGAAACCTATGAAATATGTCAAGTAAACTTATGATATATGTCAAGGAGACGTATGAAGTATGTCTAGAAGACCAATGATGTATTTCTAGGAGACCTATGAAGTACGTCAAGGAGACCTCCGAGGTACATCAAGGAGACATATGGTGCATGTTCTAGATACCAAAGAAATATGTCCTGGAAAACTTTTACATGCCCTGGAAACCTATTATATGTCCTGGAAACCTAATACATGTACTGCAAAGCTATTACATGTCATAGAAAGCTGCTACATGTCCTGGAAATATATTGAATTTCATGGAAACCTATTACATATCCTGGAAATCTGAGTATGCGACGGAAAGCTATGAATACGTGAAGGAAACCTATGAAATATGTTCTGAATACCTAGGAAAGATGTCGTGGAAACCTGTGAAATACGTCCTGGATACCTCTGAAATACGTCCCGGAAAGTTATGAAATATGTCCTATAAATCTATGGAATATGTCCTAGATACAAAATAAAATATGTCCTAAACACCTACGAAATAATTCAAGGAGATCTGTGAAATATATCAAGGAGAGCTGTGAAATATGTCAAGAAGAGCTGTCAAATATGTCAAGGAGACTTGCGAAATATATCAAGACCTCTGAAATATGTTGAGGATATAAATAAAATGTGTCCAGGATACCAATGAAATATGCCCAAGATGCCTGTTAAATATGTCCAGGATATCTATGAAATATGTCCTCGACACAAATGAAAAATGTCCTGAATAAATATGAAATATAAAAAGAAGACCTGTGAAATATGTTAAGAAGACCTGTCAAATATGTCAACAAGACCTGTGAAATATGTCAAGGATACCTGTGAAATATATCCAGAATAACTGTGAAATATGCCCAGCAGATATGTGAAATATGTCAAGACCTGTGAAATATGTCAAGGAGACCTGTGAAATATGTGCGGGATACCAATGAAATATGTCCCGGTTACCTATTTAATATACAGAGGATACTTGTGAAATATGTCCAGTATACCTGTGAAATATGTCTAGGATACCTATAAAATATGTCCTGGATACAAAAGAACAATGTCCTGAAAACCTATGAAATATATCAAGGAGACCTGTGAAATATATAAAGGAGACCTGGGAAATACGTCAAGGAGACCTGTGAAATACCTCAAGGATACCAATGAAATATGTCCAGGAGACCTATGAAATATGTCCTGGATGCTTATGAAATATGCCCAGGAGACCTATGAAATATGACCTGGATACCAACGAAATAGGTCCAGGAGACCTATAAAATATGTCCAGGAGACCGATAAAATATGTCCAGAATAGCAATGAATAATATCCTTAATTCGAATGAAATATGTCCTGGATACCTACGACATATATCCTGGATACCTATGATATATGTCCAGGAGACCTGTGAAATATATCCAGGAGACCTTTGAAATATATCAAGGCGAACTGTGATTTATGTCAATGAGCCCTGTAAAATATGTCAAGGAGACCTTTGAAATATGTCGAAGATACCAATGAAATATGTCCATCATAGCTATGAAATATGTTCCTGATAACTATGAAATGTATCCTGGATACTTATGAAATATCTCAAGGACACATATGAAATAGGTTGAAAAGACCTATGAAATTAGTTAAGAAGGCCTGTGAAATATGTCAAGAAGACCAGTGAAATATGTCAAGGAGAACTGTGAAGTATGTCCAGAAGACCTGTGAAATATGTCAAGCAGACCAGAGAAATATGTCGAGGATACCTATGAAATATGTCCTGGAAACCTATGTAATATATTCTGAATAATTATGAGATTCCTCAAGGACACAAATGAGATGTGTCAAGAAGACCTATGAAGTATGTCAGCAACACCTATGAAATATGATAAGGAAACGGATGAAATATATTCTGAAACCTATGAAATATGTCAGGGGTACCTATGAAATATGTCAAGAAGATCTATGAAATATATCAAGAACACCTATGAATTATGACAAGGAAACCTATGAAATAACCCAAAGAGACCTATGAAATATCTCAAGGAACCCTACGAAATATGTCAAGGAACCCTATGATATATGCAAAGGAAAATAGGAAATATGTCAAAGAAACATATGAAATATGTCAGGGAAAATTATGAAATATGTCAGGGAAAATTATGAGATATTTCAGAGAGACCTGTGAAATATGTCAAGGACATATATGAAGTATCTCAAAGAGACATATGAAATCTATCAAGGAAACCTAACAAATAATTCAAGGATTCCTAATAAATATATCAAGGAGAACTATGAAATACGTTAAGGAAACCTATGAAATATGTCAATTTGACCTATGAAATACGTCAAGATGACCAATCAAATATGTCAAGGAAACCTATGAAATACGTCCTGGAAACCTATAAAATACGTTCCGGATGATTATGAAATACGTGCTGGAAACCTAAGAAATACGTTCTGGAAACCTACGAAAAATATATCCTGTAAATCTATAAAATATGTCCTAGATACAAATAAAATATGTCCCAAATACCTATGAAATACATCAAGGAGACCTTTGAAATATATCAAGGAGACCTGTGAAATATGTCAAAGATAGCTCTCAAATATGTCAAGGAGACCTGTGAAATATGTCAAGACCTGTGAAATATGTCGAGGATACCAATGAAATATGTCCTGGATACAAATGAATTATGTCCTGAATACCTATAAAATATATCAAGGGACCTGTGAAATATATCAAGGAGACCTGTGAAATATATCAAGGAGAGCTGTGAAATGCGTCAAGGAAACCTGTGAAATATGTCAAGGATACCTGTAAAATATGTCAAGACGTGAGAAATATATCAAGGAGATCTGCGAAATATGTCGAGAATACCAATGAAATATGTCTAGGATACCAATGAAATATGTCCAGGAGACCTATGAAATATGTCCTGGATACCAGTGAAATATATAAAGGAGACCTGTGAAATATGTCAAATAGAAATGTGAAATATGTCAAGACCTGTGAAATAAGTCAAGGAGACCTGTGAAATATCTCGAGGATACCAAAGAAAAATGTTCAGGATACATATTAAAAATGTCCCGGATATGTATGAAATATGTCCAGGATACATGTGAAATATGTCCAGAATACCTGTGAAATATGTCTAGAATATCTATAAAATTTGTCCTGGATACAAAAGAACTATGTCCTGAATACCTATGAAATATATCAAGGAGACCTGTGAAATATATCAATTAGATCTGGAAAATACGCCAAGGAGACCTGTGAAATATGTCAAGGATACATGTGAAACATGTCAAGAAGACCTGTGAAATATGCCAAACAGCCCTGTCAAATATGTCGAGGATACCTATGAAATATGTCCTGGATACCTGTGAAATATGTCCTGGATACCTATGAAATATGGCCAAGAGTCCTATGATATATGTCCTGGATACCAATGAAATATGTCCAGGATACCTAAAAATATGTCCAGGATAGCAATGAAATCCGTCCTTAACACGAATAAAATATGTCCAGATTATCTACGAAATATGTCCTGGATACTAATGACATATGTCCTGGATACCTATAAATATGTCCAGGATACCTATGGAATATGTCGTGGATACCAATGAAATATGTCCTGGATACCTGTAAAAAGTGTCCAGGATATCCATGAAATATGTCCGGGATCACTATGAAATATGTCGTGGATACCTATGATAAATGTGCTGGATACCAATGACATATGACATGAATACCTACCAAATATGTCCAAGATACCAATGAAATATACCATGGATACCGAAGAAATATATAATAGATACCAATGAAATATGTCCTAGACACCAATGAAATGTGTCCTGGATACCTATGAAATACCTCCAGAAGACCTATTAAATATGTGAGGGAAACCTATGAAATATGTCAGTGATACCTATGAAATCTCAGGGAAACCTATAAAATATGTCAAAGAAACCTATGAAATATGTCAAATAAAACTATGAAATATGTCAAGGAGACCTATGAAGTATGTCAAGGAGACCTATGAAGTATGTCTAGAAGACCTATGAAGTATGTCTAAAAGACCTATGGAGTACATCAAGGACACCTACGAGCTACATCAAGGAGACATATAATACATGCCCTTGATACCAATAAAATATGACCTGGAAATCTTTTACATGCCTTGGAAAATTATTACATGTCCTGGGAAACTAATACATGTACTGCAAAGCTATTACATGTCATGAAAAGCTACTACATGACCTGGAAATATATTACATGTCATGGGAAGTTATTAGATGTCCTGGAAATCTGAGTATGCGAAGAAAAGTTATGAATACGTGAAGGAAACCTATGAAATATGTTCTGAATACCTAGGAAAGATGTCCTGGAAACCTATGAAATAGGTCCTGGAAACCTATGAAACTATCAAATACGTCCTGGAAACCTATGAAATACGTCCCGAAAAATTATGAAATATGTCCTTTAAATCTATTTAATATGTCCTAGATACAAATAAAATATATCCTGAATACCTATGAAATATATCAAGGAGACCAGTGAAATATGTTAGGAGAGCTGTGAAATATGTCAACAAGACCTCTGAAATATGTCAAGGATACCAGTGAAATATATCCAGTATAACTGTGAAATATGTTCAGGAGATCTGTGAAATATGTCGATTATACCAATGAAATATGTCCAGGATACCTATGAAATATGTAAAGGAGAAATGTGAAATATGTCAAGGCTTGTGAAATATGTCAAGGAGAACTGTGAAATATGTCGAGGATACCAATGAAATATGTCCAGGAAAGCAATGAAATATATCCCGGTTACCTATGTAGACGATACCTGTGAAATATGTCTAGCATACCTGTGAAATATGCCCAGGATACCTATAAAATATGTCCTGTATACAAAAGAACTATGTCCTAAATACCTATGAAATATATCAAGGAGACCTGAGAAATATATCAAGGACACCTGGGAAATACGTCAAGAAGACCTGTGAAATATGTAAGGATACCTGTGAAATATGTCAAGAAGAACTATGAAATATGTCATGGATAGCAATAAAATATGTCCAGGAAACCTATAAAATATGTCCAGAATAGCAATGAATAATATCCTTAATAGGAATATGTCCCGAATACCTACGAAATATTTCCTGGATACCTATGACATATGTCATGGATACCTATGAAATATGTCCTGGATATCAATGAAATATGACCTGAATACCTACGAAATAAATCCTAGATAAAAATGAAATATATCGTGGATACCAATGAAATATATCCTAGATACCAATAAAATATGTCCTAGATACCAGAGAAATACGTCCTGGAAAGATATCAAATATGTCCAGGAGACCTATGGAGTATGTCCTCGATACCAATGAAATATGTCCTGGATACCTATGAAATATGTCCTCGATACCTATGAAATATTTCAGGATACCTATAAAAATGACCTGAATACCTACGAAATTAATCCTAGATACCAATGAAATATATCGTGGATACCAATGAAATATATCCTAGATACAAATGAAATATGTCCTAGATACCATAGAAATATGTCCTGGATAGATATGAAATATGTCCAGGAAACCTATAGATTATGTCCTCGATACCAATGAAGTATGTCCTGGATATCTGTGAAATGTGTCCAGGATACCTATGAAAAATGTCCAGGATAGCTATGAAATATGTCTTGGATACCTATGCAATATGTCCTGGATACCATTGAAATATGACCTGAATAGATACGAAATTAGTCCTAGATACCAATGAAATATATCCTAGATACCAATGAAATATGTCCTAGATACCATAGAAATATGTCCTGGATAGATATAAAATATGTCCTGATGACAAATGAAATTTATCAAGGAGACCTGTAAAATATATCAAGGAAATCTGTGAAATGTATTAAGGAAAACTGTGAAATATATCAAGGAGACAAGTCAAATATGTCAATTATACCTGGGAAATATGTCAAGAAGACCTGTGAAATATGTCAAGCAGACCTGTAAAATATGTCGAGGATACCTGTGAAATATGTCCTGGATACCTATTTAATATATCCTGGATACATATGAGTTATGTCCGTGAGACCTATGAAATATGTCCTGGATACCTAGGAAAGATGTCCTGGAAACCTGTGAAATACGTCCTGGATACCTATGAAATACGATCTGGAAACATAAATCCCAAGAAGCTTGCCTCTGACACCATGAATGTGCACTTTTTCAAATTAGCAGTCATGTTCGCTTCTTCCAGTTTGCCTAGCACCAGGTCTAACAACTCAATATGTGTCACCGGGTCTGTTCCTGGAACCAGAATGTCATCCACATAGACTAAAATTCTTTCAAGGATGGCAGCTCCCAATACTCTCTGTAGGGCAGCCATTAAACACGCTCCACCGTTCT
Organism: Lepisma saccharinum; assembly: GCA_022664845.1. Lineage (NCBI taxonomy): Eukaryota > Metazoa > Arthropoda > Insecta > Zygentoma > Lepismatidae > Lepisma > Lepisma saccharinum. The sequence goes on from JAGDQP010068994.1 coordinate 10,937, forward strand.
TGTATCCGA
>JAGDQP010068995.1:0-10945 GCA_022664845.1 Lepisma saccharinum
TTGCACTTTCGTTCAGGTGTTTCCATTATTCTGATAAGCATCTGTATGTCGTCATGATGACAGCTCAGATCATCATGTGAAAATAGGAAATCAAATAAATTAAACTTGGATCTTACTATGCTCAAAGTAAGTTTTTAATTTCTTTTAAAAAATTGTTTACTTATTATATTCCTGAATAAGAAATAAATAATTATTAATAAAGTTGTTTTCTCTTTCTTTGCAGGTACGAACGCTACTATTAGTAATGTATGAAGTCAGCGGTAAGTGTTTCATAAATTTTGAGCACATTAATGAGCTATTTTACTGTAATTACCGAATAATACCGGTGACAAATTGAGAAAAAGAAGCATTTGTTCTCAGTTAAAAAAACATTTATGGGATATAAAATACTATATATTTGTTTAGTTCCGTCAGACACTGACATTTTTCAACCGCTACGTTCATTTCATCGTATGTTAGTATCGTTAAAGAATAGGTCTGGAAAAAAATTCTAAGACACCACTTCAAACGCCAAAGCTTTCCTGTATATATAGGGTGGTCCACCTTAAACTAGCATCTCAAATATATCGGCTCCTATTTCACATAAAGCTTTGAAATAAAAAATTGAATTACTAAGTAGCATATAGCAAATCAAATGGTAATATTTTCATGGTCAGTGGCGACCCATTCGAGGGGTCAACTACAAAATTTTAAATGGAAAATGGTTTAACTATTCACTTCTTTGGAACAAGGAGTGAAAATGGAACAACTTTTAGAGGAAACATGTTGTAATATTACCTACGGTATAGTAGCTACGACAGCCAATTGTTATTGGAATGATAGTACTGCGCCTCAAATAAGCCTGTTCCTCCTATACAGTCCTTGAGTAAAGTTCGTTCCCCGTTTTATAAATTTGTGTCATCAAGGCTAAGGGTGGGCCAACATTGTATCAACTGCCAGTGTTTGCGAACCCAATGGTGGGACCCACATTTGTACTTCATTTTCAGTCTTGTGACCGGATTCTTTTGGTCACAGAATGTATGCGTAAAAATGTGTTTGATTTTCTTTTAAATACTTATTCGTTAAGTTGTTTATAATGAGAGCGCCCTATGCAAGCTGAAGTAATACACACTTTTGTAATAATAATATTAAGTATACCAATGGACACGTGCCGGACGGGTAGCCGTGCGCTTTGCGGCGGTAGGTCCACGACTCGAAGGTCCCGGGTTCAAATTCCAGCTGGAGCCTGGATGTTTGTAGATTTTAATGGCTAAGGGGCGAAACGTGACGGTTAAAAGTTCAAAGTTACTTGACGGGCTCATAGAAAAATAAAGTTCAGCAGTGGACACGTGAACAGAAAGAAAATTCAGTTTATGATACGCAAAGTCAAACTAATCTAACAAAACCTATTCCAATAGAATCTAAACGAATTTCAACTAATCCAGGCTAACTTAACATAAAGAATCAGAAGGGGAAAGTAAAAAAATAGTGAATTAAATTAGAAAGGTAGAATACAACGACCATGTTTACTCTAAATTTAAAACAGTGTTCACACATTTCAGTACTGGTAACATTTTTTTGGAAAATTCTATCTTAGTATAAATAAGCATTGCCAACAAAATGACAATTACAACCTCTTTGTAATTTCAAGGCATTTATAGTAGCATTACTTCTAGCATGCATATGTTATGGCAGAAAAAAAAACAGAAAAAAAAAGGACACAAGTGTTCGGTTTGTTATATTTATAAATTGCGAAAGGGTTATTCTGAAACTAATGATTTCTGGTACGTTTCAACGTACTACCTGTTTGGGTAGAAATACAAGATTCAATCCCTGATTGGGATGATATTCTGAATCAACAAACGAGAATGAAATCCTCAAACACTAGGGGAAATCCCTGGCTTTCCCCTAGTCAAATCGAACACTGGATGACATTATATAAACTCAGACCATTCGAATTCATCTCTTCTTAATTTTACATCAGCAACGAAGATTACATTATTGTGTTCTAATATTGAAAATAAAGATAGAAAGAGATATTCAAAGTAAGAAAAAAAAATTCTCGGAGTATCCAAATTGAACACACAAATTATTTTTATAAAAGCATTTACTATGAGGTACGCTTGTCGCAATTGTAAAATGGTTGTCCTTGCGCCTGTTTGTGCGAGGATAGTTAAATCCATAATAGACCAATTCAATAACAATTGGTTGTCGTAGCTGTTATACCATAGGTGATATTACAACATGTTTCCTCTAAAAGTTGTTCCATTTTCCCTCCTTGTTCCAAAGAAGTGAATAGTTAAACCACTTTCCATTTAAAATTTTGTTTGACCCCTCATATGGATATTCCCGGGCCGCCACTGACTATGAAAATATTACCATTTGATTTGCCATATGCTACTTAGTAATTCAATGTTTTTTCAAAGCTCTTTGTGAAATAGGAGCTGAAATATTTGAGGTGCTAGTTTTAGGTGGACCACCCTGTATATGTATGTATGTATGGTGTACAGCAAGAGCAAGACATAGTGCTGTCCCTTTGTGATATACAGGTATCTCTTAATCGTTACATGATATTATATCTTATACTTGTTGCTTTAGTTTTACCCGTTCTGAGAGAAATAAACTAATGAGCTCAATTATATATTACAATTAGTGTGTACCCGTACACAAAATTCTTGAGTAGAAACATACAATTGTAATTTCATATTATAATTTACAATTATCATTGCGTTTGATTTCTTTAACTGCACCATGTGTGTAACAAGTAACATTATTCCATATCCTCTTTTAGAAACAAAAATCCTTTAAGTAAAAAAAGAAAGATGTATTACTTGTGTTTTAAAGGTCTATTATGTAGTATGTAGTAATATTGTTTTATAATGTAGTAATATTTATTATTTATTATAAACTAAGAGATATCATGAATGTAATTGAGAAAAATCTGCCTGATCAATTTGAGTATGCACGAAAATTTAAATTTATTCACTTGTGACCTGGTGCTTTGTATTTCAACTGCAGTCCTAAAACAGTGCATTTCGTGTACAACATAAGTGAATATAGGTTTGATCACCCCAATATTTTTGTAGATTTTGTACAGAATATGTCTTGATAAAGTTCCACGCAATCAATTTTCCATCGTCATAAACTCACATACACGGTACATATTCAATAATGTATTCAATTTAGATCCGCAAAATTATGAGTTTAGTGTATAGATCACAGTTTGCGTGGTTAAAACAAAATTCTAACACCGACACCATCAGGGTTTTAACCTTGCTTCCGTATTTTTCTCCACTCCTATTACGTCAAAGCCGCTTACTGGAACATTCTAATTTGTGTGTAAATGTATACACAGCATGTTCAAACAGTGATCGGAGGTGAAAAATATAGAAGTGACGAAAGGTAGAATCATACAGATTGTAAAATGTTAGATAGTTTTAAAGAAAGCATTCTGTTATATTTATTTTATTTGCAACTATATTAGTAGTCTAAGGACGTTTAACATGTTAGAAAATAAAAAAACACTGTTTTTTGTAAAGAGATTCAAAAATAGTACAGTGCGATTAAAAAGCCCCCGAGCTGTAATCTGAAATGGTCACTGTTTGATTTTGCCTGTTATTAATTTTGCTTTCTGTGAACATCAAATCAATAATAAATCATATGATCATAAGCAAATAAAAGGTAAAATGTGCAAAGCAAACTATATCTTTACAAAATATGATGCAAATTTCCTCCATTTTGTTCAAGGTACAAATTCACACACGATACATATTTCTAGCCACTTTATATAAAGTGTTGACTGCGTATGTCATGCACGGCTATTGTGATATTCTGCAGAGTTTCAGAATGTCGTGCTACACTCTATACTTTAGGTAGCCCCACAGAAAAATCAAGTGAGTAAAATGCATGTCTGATGAATGAGGCGGCCACAAGTTTGTAGAAATCAACTGATCTTCAAAGAATTCCCAGTGCATTGTCGTTGTTCGGTTCGACGATACTAGGTAGCGCTGTCTTATTGAAACCAACAAATAAATTCGTCTTCTGCGCTCAAAAAGCTTTCAGGAGGTTGAATAACCTGCAGAGAAAAAGCTGGTGTAAACACACGTGGCCTTTAGTGAACACTACCAGTTCGCGAAATCTTTGCACTAAATCATAAACTATATTTACGTGGTACATGAACATCGGGAAATCCTAATTAAAGACTTGATGCAACGTTTATAAGACTTCACCGAGAAATACGCTTCTTGTATCAGACACATGATGCACTGTCATTTTTACCCGCCTCCGGCTCATTATGTTTGCTGTCACGCGCATAATTTACATGCTCGCTTCACCGAAGAAACAAACACATTGACTAAGAAACGGAAGTCACAAAATTTAATATTCTCTAGTGTTAGCGTACATGGTATTTAAAATGGTAGTACGATGACTTTAAAGTTGTGCTGTACATCTAATGCAGATTAATTATATTGCCCTATATGAAAGCATATTTGTTTTTCTATAAAATATTCTCCAACATAGAGTACTTTTCATAATGTATTCGTATTGAGTATTGTACGCTGATCGTATTGTGACTATCACATACTGACTATAACGATTTTCACAAAAAAAAGTATTGTAATTAAAATTAATGGTTTTACTCAGTTGTTTACTTTAGCGTGTTAAATGTGACTAAATATTCTACAGATCATTTGATTAATTTGTTATGTAGAGCATTATATACTGACAGAGACAAACAGTTCGTAATGCTTCCTGGTTAGTAAGTAATAATGAAACAAAATAATCTATTTGTTTGTGTCAACACAGAGAAAGATGAATTTTAATATTTCATTTTTAAACATATTTTAGACTGTATATTTTAAAGTTAAAATTAGGTAAAATCGTATATATTCTTTTATTATTTAAAGCGGTAGTTCATTACGCATTTGTATTGCTGTCTTCCTTACTCTTCTTATCCAAATATACATAGTATACCTTCCAAGAACCAATTGCTCTAATAAAGGAAGTTCCATAATAAGTTTTACTTTTGAGTGCCGGGATTGACACGGTCAGCGAGTTCTCCTAATACAACAATATAATAGTGTTCTCCTAACACTAGAGAAATATTATAAAATATGTTTTTACGTTGCACAGTCGTTTTCAAATAATTGTATGTATTTTGCTTTTTCTAAACTTGCGCCAAAAATGTTTTGTGAAAGATACACTTCAACGGTAAAAGGGTTTGTTCCACTTCAGAAAATAGGCTTACAGTGAATTACTTAGGGTTACTCTCCTACCTTTCGTAAGTTTACTATCGAGATACAAATAATACGAGGGGCATCCAAAGAGTAAAGAACGACTGGTCATAGCTAACAAACAACTGAAGATATCATTAATATACTTTATTTACAATATTACCTGAACTTACTCTATTCTTCAATGTAGTCGTCGTAGCTGTCGTGACATTAATTGCAACGAGGAACAAGTTTCTCCATACCTGATGTTGTACTCTTCTGCCGTCAATGACTTCAACCAGGACGTGATTAATTAAACGTAGGTAAGCTTTATTCTTATATGGGCCAATCTAGTAACTTTGGACATCAACCCATCACGGACGTGACTAATTCTTTGAAGTCTTCATTACTTGCAAACTATTTTCCACCTGACCCAAGGTAGTCTGTGCCAATTTCGTGTAAGAGAGATTTTGACATTTCTGGGAAAGATTCATGTAAGGTTCTCAAAATGAAACGTCTGCTTTCCAATCTTTCAAAACTCTTTCTTTCAAGTCATCTGTAAGGAGAACACCCCTTGCACATAGGTTCTTCTTTCGTTGAAAGAAGGATTTTCCAAGACAAGAAGTAATTCCAAGAAACCATAGATCTCACACTTAGAGGGATTTTCAATAGGCGCCACCATTTTGAGACACTGACAGGAACAACAGGCGTGACCGCTCAGCAGCAAAACTCTCCTCACAGTGAGGTGGAGTAGGAACCTGACTGACGCACAAGCAATCGTGGTGGTGGTGTATCTGGGCTAGGTGTGATGTGCAAACGTTCCTTACTTTCTGGATGACCCTCGTACTTATATTTGCAGAGTTTGTATGAACTTATGTGAAATTTTCTTATCTCTTTTTTGTTATTTCGCAAGCAGCGATATTTTACAACACTTCGCTTTGGATAAGATGGTCTAAGCATCAGAAAGTTTTTCTCAGCGTTCGGCAGATTTATATTATTTTTTTAAAATATAGAACCGTGTTATTGAATAATTTTTATTTTGTTTTGTTTCTGCACTTCATTACTTTTTGGGGTGTCAAGTCGTTTCTAAATCGGACTGAGAGAATGTGACTATGATAATTTTATGAACTACTATTTCTGCCGTACCTGCCGTTAGAATCATGGTTGTTACTTTTCAGCGGCGAGGATGCGGAGCGGTCTTCATTATAGCGTTTGTTTAAAAATTCTAGCCCATGACTGTTCACATTTTGGAATACTTTGAGTTGAATCCATTGTGGCAGATTCCAGGATGGCGGATTGTGTTGACTACAGTTATCTCCCCATTCACATTGGACACTTGCATAATGTAAGCATTCCAGTCCGTTATCGGTTGAAAGATGTATGGCTCGTTACAAACTTATGGAACATCCTGTGTTAACAACTAACATAATCATACGAATTCAAACTGAGGGTACATATTAGTGCAAACGAAAAGGGAGCTAGTTCGATGACTAAATGTAAAAACCCGTATTTCGCGAACATTCATGAAACTTTTCGTACACTATGCAACCCACATTAGTTTGTAGATAGGTTGGTTTCATAATGTACAGGGTGTATTGGACCCTTTTATGTCCTTGTTCAGTAAGTGACTCATAAATGCACTGTTGTAACGATGTTACAAATTATCATGTCGGGCTTCTATTGTGCACTGTATGGAGTGACCGTAGTGTTGGTTTGAAGAACGTAGAGCTCGGAAAATCAATAGGTTGCGTCCACGCCTACACCTGTTCTTAACTTAACTATTTGTTATCTTTTATGGGGGAAAGACTGTTTTTCCTTTTATAAATCAGAAACAAATACAGTAACAAGAATTGATTTGTTTATGGGAACTAAATATGCGTAATTAAACTTTTATTATACGTTATATATCTGACGTCGGCAAGAGATGTGTTACACATTGTAATAGCCCCAAGCTGTATATTCTCCTGAACAGATCAAAATACAGTTGAGTCTTCACACTTGACTGCTTGTTTTGATTGATAATATTCCTTTCTAGGTTTGTGGATATCGCTTCTCTAATTAGTCAGGAACGGATCCCAGAATCGAGTAGTTAATTCTCTTGTGTGTGCTCGGGAGTCCTGCGCCAACGAATCCAATATCTCTTTACCTGTTTAAAGCGAGAATTCTGGTGGTCAATCATGTTCCTTGTCCTAAAGTTGGTCGTTTTTCATTTTAGTAAGGAAAAGAGCTTTCGATATAAGTTATCTTACCTACGAGGAATTACTGATTTGAGCAACCGTTCCTCGTCTTAATAAGGAACGGAACTCTGAGTTAGTTATTTCGTAAACCTTTTAATTCCCTCTTTACCTAATTTGCCCTAGTATCCCGGATTACCGTCGCTTTACCGTAGCGTGTATCATAATGGACTCGTTTATGAGGTCACAGTTTTACAGCTTCGTGTTACGTTCTGACAGTGACTTCGTATTTGACACTATATTTGTGCAGTCCTAGTACAGCGCAGCCTTTCAGCAAATCACCAGGAGTCTCCCCAGATGGCGGAATGCCGACCAGATATGGTGCAAACCGGAAATATCCCGGGGTGCACCAGAACCAGTACCAGAGGAATCCACAAAGCAGGAGGGAAGATAATCCTGAACAAAAATATCACGGGTTTCCCTATTACCACCATAAGGCAAATACAAATACAGACCTATAATAGGCAAATACAACCTTCACAAAATAAGAGACAACAATGGAGAATGACTGATGACTTTCACGATTACATGTATTTGAAAATAATTTTTGAGAAAGATCTACAGGCCGAAACGAGACAAACTGACCAGAGAATAGATGAGCTTGAGTAATGAAGAACTCCACAGATTGTAAGATTCACGTCAGGTTGTTAAAAATGAAATTGTGAACACTATGATGGATAGGACACATAGCTCGGATGTGGGAAAGCGAAGATTATAATCCATCTTTGTTTAAAAGCCGAAGGGGAAAAGACCGTTGGGAAGAACGAGACGTTTTTTGAGGTAACAATGATAAAGGGATCTTCGAGGCACGTAATAATTGATAATTGTCCTTATCTTGGCCAAGATAGAATCCTATGACGAATATTTGATGTTACGACGATGCACTTGTGAGTTCCGTAAGTCATAGAGAAAGCAAAGTAAGTAAGTAGTGTTACAATATTTGACTAAAGGAACTGAGAATTTACTCTGTACCACGCGCTTATTAAAGTTCTGAGTTACAGGGTGTTGGTAAATGGAAGTTTCAAGAAGATGCAGAGAAAGTTCTTCTCCGTAGTTTTGATCCTCAAGAGCCAATCCTACTAGTATTTGACCCTCCAAGCTTCTAGAAATAAAATAAAGTACTAATAAATTTTTAATAGATCATAAACTCGCCAAAGGTATACATTCTCTAAAATTAATGTCCTATCTCATTTAATATCGCATTTCCTAACAAAACAAAATCCTGGCCAAGTTACGGATTTCCCCCTTAAAACAAGTTTAGTCATTTGCTGACAGTGTATACGAATTTTAGACCGACCGCTTTACAGTAGTAGTACAGTAGAAGCTCAATTTAACGCTGTTGGTCGGTAACGTACTTTACCGCACGTTGTAACGTAACCTATAGGGGATGAGGGAAAGTCATATTAATTTCTCATGTATACACAAAAGTTTCACAAATGTTAATGAACTGTTTTCTCTGTGAATATACTGGCAGAATCCCTGTATGCAGCTCATTACTTTATCAAAACTAAAAGTTTTATTGACGATTTCTTTTCGGGAGATACTTTGCACCGCGTTGACGCCGAATGCGCGGTGAGTCAGATCTCGTTAAATCGGGTTACCACTGTATTTTCTTCTTCTCATATGTCGTGCGTGACAGGATTTATATGCTAATAAAATATAAATGTGTTGCAATGATGATAATAAAATATGAATGTGTTGCAATGATGATCTCACCCTAAAGTAAATGATGAACTATTATGCTTTCGTTGGAAAGTAGTAAAGTTACTTTCGCTGTATTTTCCAAATAGCCTTAGGCGGAGTGTATCGTTGTAGCACTTTATATTTCGAATGTCACATATGCCTCCCTCAACGTATACTGTCTGAGAAGATGAAAATGTTCCAATGATGCGTTTAAAATCTAAACTTCTATATTTTCGTTGAATGAAACATGTGCGTCTTTCCCGTTATAAAGAACATATGGTGCTGCTTTAGTAGGAATATTTTGTCCAAGCAAAGTGACGTTACTGCCCAGAATGACTGACGTTTACATAACGTACGTAATATACATAATCTCTGCTTGCCATGGCAAACTAGCCGCATCAATTGTGTTATAAATTAATGGCAAAATTGCTATAATTTGCCCTAAGGTTAGATGTACCGCATGTAGTAAATCATTAAAGTTTCGTGTTATAGTGAATCAACAAATAAAATGATTAAAAGATATAACTACGTACATAAAGATATAAAATTATGTATAAGATTTAAAACCTGCTAAATAAATATTTCATTGTGCTATTGTGCTAACTGTATCAGCCTTAGTTTTCTAGCTTATCCGGACGCCATTTGTTTTCATACAACACTCGAAATATGGAGTTCTGACTGACAGCTGCTTATATTGCATGTAATCGTCGAGTACTGTGTGTGATTGCTACAAGTGCCCTTACCATGTCCTTATCGTCCACCACGTTCCCTGTTGCGCGCAGATCCCGTTTTCTTGAAACTTGTTCAGTATCTCAACACGGTAGGGGGTGCTTTGTGTCCTCTCTGCGAATGATGCGCGTTGCACTTAACTGCAATCGTTCTGGGACAGCGAGCACCACCCATCAGCACAATCTAGATCTATTGTAGCAGAATTACCTGCTACTACAGAATGGTAAACCATTATATTTCGTCACCCAGAATCCAACAAGATTATCAGTCACTTGCTTTCACCTGGTAAAGCTTGATATTGTGTTGAACGTAAAAAACAAGCATGAAACAAACTTGTTGGAACAACGTAAGTGACATGTCCTAACAACATTGTCGTTGGTTTTAATCCCTAACCTTATTCAAGCTTCAAAACTTGAAGTTTGTCAAACTTGAAATTGATCAGTGTGCTGATCGACCTAATTCCCAACCAGGTTAATGTATTTTATTTTCTAAGAAGTACATTTGTTATTTCTTGTTCTGTTAAGGCTATTTCAAACTTGTTTCTTGTAAACTAGGCTGCTTTATTCAACTGTGTTAAAACCATTTGGCTGGATTCGCTAAGCTTGCATACGTTGTAACACTTGTTAAACAAATTACCTTTTAATTTAATATAAATTCCGTTGTGGGAAGTCCTATCTCATAAACTAATAAACGTAAGTGATAAAGGACCTCACATTTGAACTTCTGAGAACGAACTCGTCTAAAACGATGTATACTATAATGACATTTAAAGTTCTAGGCATAAACCCAAGATGGCGGCTTTGAAGATAGCCGACATGACGCCCGTTTTTCTATCATCAATATCTAACATTTAGTCTCACTCTATAGTAATTTTCGACTTACCAGTTTTTTTTTTCAAACTTTTGCGTCACCCTCAAGTTAGAAAATGTCTTTCTTCTATTAATTTTCCTGTTAAGAGTTGAAATTTACAACATTAAAACCGGTGAAAACTTCGTAATCGTTCGTTCTAGGGGGAAATGATAATACAGACTCAGAAAGAAAAAAATGATCTTTCATTTTGCACTCCTACAAAATATCTGTACGAGCCTCCGTTTATGACTTAAATGC
>JAGDQP010068996.1:0-10944 GCA_022664845.1 Lepisma saccharinum
CCCGCTGAATCACGTGTCATACAGAAAGGACAACGTTTGAAAGCTTCTTTATTCTTAAAGAAACAACCAAAATTAAATTTAGATATGGGCACACACAATAAAGATTGGGCTACTTTTTGGAAAGATTTTGTTCCGGGAAGAAGTATAGAAAATAACCAAACAACGTTGATTGTATTCCTTCACAAATTGGCAACACTGGATCCACATCACTTAACATACCATCTCGTCCAGTGCCGATGCAAAGTTGATGCTAAAATGGTAGTTTTCAACCATTTCCATTCTTATATTTTACCTTTTCCTTACACCAGAACCTTGTTCCTTGAAAAGGAACCTGGAACGGGCTCAAAAGCTTGGATTAAATTGGTTTTAATCCACACAATGAGATCATTATGGAACTAGCAGCTAAGCGTTATGATCTCTCTTTAATTTCGTATCCGGTGGCTAATTCGTTATCCATAGTCTACATTTAAAACAAATCTAGAAAATAGGCTTAGTACTAACAAGTAAGACTATTTCAAGTGGACACTCAGATTGAGAAGAGAGATCTGTATTTAAAGTCAGCATTAACAACGGAGTTTGTGTGTCAAAGATTAGGTGTTGGCCAGTGGTTTAAGAGATATTGACGGAAAAGGTTACATTGTTTGTGGATAGTCACTTATGAATATTTGGCGCTATTTTACATTGAATGCTGCTCATTACGATATTATTACTGACATCCGCACATCGTTATACCTATAGCCAAGTAGATGGTGACACTAAAACTGACTAGACTGTCAGACTATATGCCACCTGAATAACTTTACACGCAGTATTCGTGTTCTTTTCTACGGATTCTACCCAGTTCTACACTTGTACCAGTGTGGGTCTCTCGAGCATATGAGTATGGCGACGTGCAGCTATCAGTGTCACTGGACTGCCCGTCACCGTAGTGCGTAGCATTGAGGGTTGAATTTTCCCGCCAATTTCTTTTCAACCGCTGGTCAATGGCACCTAATCTTTGACACAAACTCAGTTTTGTATGCTGATTTTAAATACATATATCCAGTGTTCGATTTGTAGCGAGGGATGGATGGGATTATCCCCCTCTCGGCAAAAATCTTTCTGGTACTTCTTTCAGATATATACCTCTAACCTGGGATATGGACGATCCCAAAATATCGTATAATACATATCTTACTAATTCTTCCCCCTCTCTGGAAATTACACAAATCGAACACTTCATATATCTCTTCTAAATCTGAGTGTCCACTTGAAATAGTCTTACTTGTAAGTTTTAATTATCAGAAAGGAAAATCTCGCTCTATTGTATAAATATATTATTGCTTATTATAGAGGAATATTAGTAAAGCAATTATTTTTATTCGATTAATTATGTATTGTGCCTAGCTGTGTAGATTATCAGCACCATCTTGGTAGGTTCCATCCATTGATTTCCATGGAAACTGTTTTATTCGTCCTCTGTTTGCAGTTTGAATTCATTTATGCATTTTAGGCAACTATTTCTAAGGCCGATTCGTCTTGTTTGTCTCAGAGGTGAAACTTCTTTCACCTAATTATTTTTCATGTTTATTGCTAAACGGGGCGCGGTGGCTCAGCGGAAGAGCCCTCGCCTCTAGTGTGTGAGGTCTCCGGTTCAATCCCGGTTGTGTAGTGTGGGCTTTCTGGTGGACAACGAGTGCGTGGGTTTTCTTTCGTTCCCTCCCACTTTATTCATTCCACCGAATGTACCATCATCCCCTCGGCCTGAGCCAAAAGTTGCCTTAAATAGCCAAAGTCAAACAAAAACAGTTCAGTAGTGATATCTGGTAACTGCATTATCCCATTGGAGTGAACAACTGTCAATTGTCTTTGTTTCTTAGCTTGAAACAACACTTTTAACGCTTGTTCTTGAAGTCTCTTTAACGTGAGAATAAGACAAGCAGCCGCGCCATTTTCCTTGGCTCATTCAATGAAGTTACGATAGCATCCATTGCACTGCTGTGGCTTACTGTGTGAACAACTGCAGTTTCCTTTGTCTTCCTCCACATCTTCGATTTGCACGTCCTAAATAATTTCTTTGTCATAAACTGATTGCTTCCTTCGTCGGCACTGACTAGCCAACTGTTAACATCGTCTTGTATCGGATCATCTGGTTTTTCGACAATCGTATCGCCTGAAAACGTCGGATTATAGAGTACTGTATTTTCATCTGGACCAAAAGAAAAAGCATCTTAGGCCGGGATAGGGTCGGGTAGAGAATGTTGGAAAGTAGTTGGTCAGGCATGACTGAGGAGAAACCAGTCAGGATGGCGGCCGCTACGATCGTTCCCAGAACCTTCCGTTTGCTACAGGAACTCTCGACCAATTGACCAGAAAGGTACCCGAGCCTGATACTCTTACTTCTGGGTGAGACCCGGTACCTTTTAAAGGCCTTCAAAAGCAATATACAAGGTTTAAATTTCACCTGCTGAGGCCTTATAGTTTCGCCGCTAGAGGGCCTAAAATCTAAAACCTCTGAGAAAGAAATCTTCGAAAAGCTTTCTGCTGGAATCACGATTCCACGCAAACAATCTAGCAAACCCCCTGTACATTTTTAGAACCTGCCGTCCAGTAGGAAGGGTGTAAATGGTAATTAATGAGTGAGATCTGATACGGAGACTAGTAGAAGTCTTACTTTGAACGCCCTTTTGCAGACCCCTCGTGGAGAAGTAGAAGAGCGTTCGCTTGCCGTATGGTAATAAATAAACGGTTGCAGAATTAATAGTGATAATTCCGCAAGTGTATCTTATGTTCATGCTGTTTCCTTTCTTTATGTGAACACATAAATGCACTATGTAAACTAGCAGATTAAATAAATGAAGCAAAAAGAATACCACTTACATCTCACCCAAAAGTAAGTGTATTATGTTCGGGAACCTTCCTGGTGAGCTAAAGTCGCGTGGTCCCTGTTATATTGTGCTTTATAAAGTTGTCAATATATACAATATGGCTTGAGCCAGACTCGACTGAAAACATACATAAGATGATAAAATAAGGTATAAAAAGGTACTTACATATTAGAATTCAAAGACGAGCATACATGAACTTCATAAACACAATAAAAAAAGAGGGGGAGGACAAAGTTTCGCCAAAGGCATGTTCACATAATAGAAGTGGAAATGAACGGAGGAAATTGGTGATAAGGACCGGCTTTGTTGCCTACTAACATTTCCACCTTATGCATATATACGTAAGGTAAACCTTAAGATAGAAAAGGGGTGCACATATAACACTGTTCCAATTATACAGCATATCGTTGTAGGGCAAGTCAATTTTATTACGACTGTGCACTTAGCGTCGCGTTTTTTTAGCAACGACTTCAAAATGTAGTAGGCTCGTTCCCAGCACCTTTTTTAAGAACTCGGTGCATCAGTGTTGCAAACTATAAACATGAAAGTGCTATATTTCGACCTCTATAAGGTCTTTCACAAGCAAAAAAAATCAGAGCTACGGAGTTTGTACACAGAAGCTTAAGCTTGTTATTTGAAACTTCATATTTGATTACAAGATAGTGGAAGAGGGTAACATAGTACAAATATAAGTACAGTGTGCTAAATTTAAAAGAGGAATGCACATTAACGAGTGTATATATTATTTTGTGTGTAGTGGTAATATGATCCCTGCATCATTCCGTGGGGAAGAGACTTAATTCTTTCCTATGATGGATTATTTTTTTAAATTGAATAGGCTGTATATTACATGACACAACAGCAAAGCACACAGAGAAGGCGCCACTTTCTTTAATACTCATTGATGATTATTTCTTGTATGAGCAGATTATAAGGTAGGTAAGCCAAATAACGCCACTTTAGAAGCATATCTGATGTAGCGAGTGAACCATAGTAGTTAGAATTCCAAAACAGCTTGTGTGAAAACGTTACTTGAGTGCCCTACATAGCAGCAGTGTACTATAAAGTTTGGTGTACAATGAGGACGGAAAAATTGTACGAAAACGTATATAATTCCTAATTACGCCACCCTTGTCCACATACTTTGCATTAAGCTACAGTCTACACAATAGGAAGTGTTTCCCTTGTAAATTAAAGCGACGAAGACAAGAACAATGCTCAGTCACTTTGCTGACTACAAATAGGCCTATTACATTCATTCAGTGGGAAATTCATGCAGTTAGTGGAATTAACGACGAACTTCTTTGTCCAGACCACAGCTCCAAGTGAGCGTCATGACAGCTGTTCTATGATCACTAGCGCAGTTAGTTTCTGGAAGTCCTGCTAGAGAGTATTGCATACGTGCCACCTGTTCTCGTTTCCAAAACACCGGGGTGGCGTTAAAAGTCTCCGTGGCGTTATTTAGCCCAGGCACCTTACTCATTTGTCTTTTATATTTGTGTTCAAAACATTGTATGGTGCTTCTGTAATTGGGGATGTGAACCCCTGTTAAAGTAAATAAATACACACTAAAACTCTTTTAGAATTCTTATGCATACGCTATTAAAGTACCGCGTGTTAAATTTTTATTTTTTTATTATTTGTCCACGTACTTTTTTTACACTGCGAAAGAAACCATATAAAATTTAGCATTCATATCCTATAAGTTCAAACCCATTAGATATATATTAATGACAATTCTAATTGATTATATTTATTTCTGTTCGTCTTCCGAGGAACCGCTTGAGAAATCCGAACCCCAGAGTCGAAAGCTGCTGTTGTCTTCTGTGATTGGAAGACTCTCCGGAACTTCCTCTTCTCTATCAGGAACGCTTTTCACTTTCATGTTTTTTCCACAAAAGCGCTGGAATGAGAAATAATAAAAGATAGGTCATCTTAGATATGGTATACTATTTAATACAAACATTGAGCAATCAATAACATGGATTCTTCTAATACAGTTGTACATTGGTGAAACAAATACAGAATATTTTACGTGAATAACTAAATTTTAATTTCCTCTGTGTGTAATCACATAGAAAAACTCGCAATCTTGTTAATACAAACACGAGTTTTCAGCCTATGAAACGTTTTATACGGCAAATACATTGTGTTTGAATATTAAATAAATACATTGAATGTATATGAAAGCTAAGTGGTAAAACCTGGGGGTTGTAAAGTTGAAATTAAGGAGAGTGCAATGATTTCAGTGCCTTCGATTTAGTGGGAGGGTCAGGGTTGTAGAGAAATGACTGCTTGCCTCTTAACTGCTTCTTCAGACGAAGAGAACTGTTGCGTCGTGCTGAGACACGGATATGATATGGTTGGGAAGATAGTGTAAATGATGCACTGTGACATTGCATTTCTATATGAGAACTGAAAGCAACAGGTTGCAGAATGATAATTGTCTGATTGAATTGAATTCATTTATGACCTTTAGGCATCTTGAGTCAGGCCGGGATAGAGGAGGGAGAAGATAGCGGCCTGGACCTTAGTTAAGGTGCCATCGCGGTATGCGCCTGGTGAAACTGAGGAAAACCTCAGTAAGGATGATCGGCCATGAATATTGAATAGTCATGTTACAACCTTTTTATGAACGTTCCAGGACGCAGTCCACATTTCAGAAATTACGTTCAGGTTAATAAGAATCAGTTACGGATTGTGTGTTCTGTATAACCGTGGTTGTGCTACGTGGCACATAGCAATACAGTGTTACAATGGCGCAATTTTTCTTCGTGAGATTGGATATGGAAGTCAACATTCAGTTTTGTGTAAAGCTACGTAAGACAGTCACAAAACCGTTTTAACCTTCTTCTCTCAGCCTACGGTGTAAGACCGTGTGTTGGAATGAAGTAACAGGTTTGTTCAGGACAAGGTGTCAGTTTAAGACGATCCAATATCTGAGCGATCGTCAGCAACGTATACAAGGAGATCGTCATAAATTAAAAACTTGGTAAACTTGATTTTATATGGGCCGGTCTAGTAACTTTTGACTTGGGCCCGTCACAATTCGCTCATTTTCAGTCAGTTAAAATCCATGCCTCTGCCGGGATTCGAAGTCAGGACCTTCGAGTCTTTGGCCTAACGCCTTAGACCGCACGGCTACCCGGCCGGCAAGGAAATCATCATGTCACTGCACGCATGGTGCACGAGGAACTTGGTATCAATAGATCGCCTGCCACCAACTTTCCCGCGTTCGTGTTAAACATTATTGGTGAGTACGAAACGTGGTGTTATGAATAAGCTATACTGAACTGGGTGGCTCGACAGCCCCTAAGGGCTTTGGCCTATCAGACGGCTGTATTATGTTCAAGTAGAGGGCTGCGTGGTCAGCGTAACGCCCCTTCGTAGCCGACCATAGTCCGCTACTTCTTTTATTCAAGTAGCTCCCCAATTGACCTCACGATGCTGGGTCAACACCGAAATTTTGAGCCCCCACCGGGGATCAAACCCAAGACCGCTCGCACTGCAGTCGAGGACGCTACCGTCTAGACCCCACAGGAAGCTCGGTGTTATGAATACGACCCAGAAACAAAGCAGCAAAATACCGAATGGAGAAGTTCTAGTTTACCACCACGTAAGTCCTCTCTTTTCTTCTTATCTTAACATCGTTAAGACTGTAGAACACCTCTGCCATCTTAACACTGCCTGCCAAATACAAAATCAATCTTTTTCTCATCAAGTATTCATTCATCGGTCCACGAAAAATAGTTTTCTTTGTAGATGTCTCTTTTCCTCCGGCTTTCCAACCATGATGGAAAGGAAGGAGGCTGTTGAGAAGACCGAGACGTTGTTGGGAGGTCAATATTTGAAGAGATCTTCGAGAGGTTCGGGATGAAAACTGGCTTGATCTTGCCCAGGATAGAATCCTATGACGAACGTTTGTTACTACGGCCATGAGCTTGCTAATTACGTGTCATAGTGTGAGTTAGTTAATTACTGCCTCTTTCGTCATTGCTAATTTTGTCTGTCTTTTTCACACTTCATATCACTTATAAAACTTCCCAGATATGTGAAGTTTTACCTTTGCTCTTTTTCTTGTCTTATTATTTTTTAACAGAAATAAATGGACATCGAAGTACATTTGTTGATTATTTACAACAACAACAACAAAAAAGGAAATATTTCAAATGTAATTGTACAGTTTATGCGTTCATTTTCTGCCAGTATATGAAATTTGAGGGCTGTTTCCACAATAACAAAACGGTAGTATGGCATAATATTTAGTACGGTTTTAATCATATTAAATCCTCTCTTTTTCTTTCTTTTCTCTCTCCCTGCGCGAAATATATTTTAGTTCTTTCTGTGCCGAGAGAAAAAGTTTGTGAACCTACTCGAAATTATGCGAGCCTTAAGAATATCAAAGTATATACCAAAGGTAAATAACTAGATCTGTATATAATAATAATAATAATAACCACTGGCTTGACAGGCCGATAAGCCCTGAGACTGCCCCAACGCCATCTGTTCGCGTTTGGTTGAACTGCGTCCACCTGGGTGATGGCGGTGTGGCCAGCACTGCGCGCATCTAACCGCGAACAGGCGTATCAGGTACTTTCTAGATCGAGTAGCCGTAACGTCTTTAGTCACTTGACTCCCCAGTTTGCCTCACGACGCTGGGTGAACTCCGAAAAGTGGGACTCCAGCTGGGATTTGAACCCGGGACCACGCAGACAAGAGTCCAACGCTCTAACCACTGGACTATGGAGCCCCGTAACTAGATCTGTATGCTTAGGAATAATACATTATTTCTTACAATATCTGGTCTTTGGGCTAAAGTCCTGCAATCCAGCCACGGTAGAGGCGAGATTGAGTAGTGAAGAAGATCAATCTTAAAGATTAGTGGCATCACACGGTGACTATTACACTAGCACTCTTCCTCGGATTCAAAACAATATTGACATCAAAGCAAATAGACTTTTTTTCTTTTCGATAGACGAAACCCATACGGGCAGGGCGTTATTAGTAGGATGGGAAACGGGAGAAACACTCTGGTACCACACTTACCCATTTTCTTGTAGGGAGGTAAAAACCAGTGTATTTATGTCCAGTACTCTATTAGCTATCGGTATGCTTAAGTATTAATTTCCCTCCTTCGGTGACAAATAGCACAGGAGACTTCTCTGCTTTTTCGAATGATAAATAAAAATTAGACTTATCACAAATTACAATAAGCTGAGATCCAATCAAATGCTTACCGTAACATTCGTGTTTTCCAAGAAAGTACGACAGCCAGCGTCATCAGGAAAATTTTCTAAATCCCTGTTCACTTCTGTGATTTGTTTGAGCTTGGCTTCCATCAAGAATTGGTAGTTACTGGTAAGAACAATGTTCTCCAATTCATGGAGGGCGTCCAGCGAAGGTTGCAGCTGGCAGCTGTTAAGCATCTCGTAGAAAGCAGTTTCCTTCTGCTCTTCCTGGTATAAACAATAGAAATTAGCATGAAAATATAAGTTAATAATGACAATAATAATACTTCTATTTTTTACAGTTTTATTATTATTATAAGATTTAAATCTACTCTAAATTCAAGGTGAGACAGGAGTATGGAATGCCTTTTACTTGAACAGAATTTATGTTTAGCTCCTCTGGTTTAGTGGGTAAGTGCTGACTTCGAAAAGGAATTGTGGAAGTTGCGCGTGCCTCCTGATTGAGGTTTCCCTCAGTCTCATTAGACGAATATATTGATTGCGCTTAGAATATACACTATGGCATTATATACGTCTCCACCCTTGTCTCCGTAAGAGCGTTCACCGAGGAACATCATCCCTCCTGACACATGACAGTTTTGGCCGTAGATGCCTATGCAACCTTTAGAAATTAAATAACAGATTTTACCTAATATTTTTTTGTATTACTCAAAATAATCTTCGAAATTATTTTGGTACCCAGATAGCATGCCAGCTTACAACAAGATTGCCAGTCGCTTTGAGCTTTTCAAATTTGATATTGTGTTGAACGTAATAAACAAGCATGACATACTTGTTAGAGCAACATAAGTGGCTTGTTTTTATATCTAACCTAATTCAGTTTTATTTATGGCCTTTAGGTATCTAAGGCTCAGGCTGATTAACGTAATTCAAGATTAATGGATCAAGCAGTTATGCGAGGAATCTTTCAAACTTGAAATTTATTAGAATTTTGTTTCGTTTTACTTGTGCTGTGACCTTAGTGCGGTGAAGTCCCAGCATGTGCCAGTACGGTTTCGCTGTAAGCTAATATTCACCAACTCCCATCCTTTTACTACAGGCGTCACTAACGCTTGGAAAGTCAGGTAGGACGTGTTATTCCGTGCTGACTACAGCATCAGATTAATGTGCTGGTGGTCCTCGGACCGACTCCCACCCAAGGTAACTTTTTTTTAATCTTTTGTGTTGTTAATACGTTGTATGTTTTGTTGTTGTTTTTTCGCCTGGCAAGGTTATTTCAACCTTGATCCTTGTAAACTAGACTGCTTGATTCAACTTTGTTTAAACATTTTTGGTTTGATTAGCTAACTTTGCATTAAGTTTTCCACTTGTCAAAGCAAGCTTGATTCATTTTTGAGTCAGGTCAAAATTGCTGTATGGGTATATTTTTGGAATTCAAGATTCCAATACATAGGGACGTAAAAATTCAACACCTTACAAATCTTTCTTTTAATATATTTGTACTATCTCTCACTTTTGTTTACTTTTTCAAATACACATATCCACACGAATAAAAATAAATCAAAACAATAAATTGTTGTTCGCCTGAAGAAACCTTCCGGAGGAAGGTGAAAAGAACTTAGCGGGGGAAAAAAACCTCCGTTACCACAAAGGGACAAAAGGATTCATGTTTACATAAGTGTATTACATGTTCAATAGCAAATAATTAATATTACTTGTTACCGTACTACAAAGGTAACTAACTACTATTATAATTACTATTACAAATACACTGGACTCAATTTAATTCGAACTCCAAGGGAATACGAAAAAGATTCGAATTAACCAAAATATTCATTTCATTCTTAATGAAAAATCAATAAAAAAAAAACAATTATAAATACAACAAAAAACCGTATAAATAAAAATCATTAACATGGAATAGATCTTCAGTTAAAACTTGTAGTATTTTGTGCGTGTGTCTATAGTGGAAGCACGAAGAAATTCCTCCCACAATAATTAAGCTATCAGTAAAAGGAAAACGCACTTAAATAAGGTCAATATAATTGTTTTAACACATAAGAGCACACGTGTAAGAGCATTAGCTATCTCGTGATTCATGTTTGATTTGGTTTATTTGTTTTTACATGATCAACAAAATTTTCAATTTCATTTATTGCGTGAACTTCAGTGCAGCTAAGACGACTTTCAATATTTTTTGTTCTTTCAAAAACATTGTCTACTTCATGAGGGTGGGGGTTAAGGACATACATCTGCACACAAAAGGGATGGACAAACCCACGATTTTCTCTACGGCTGTCTGTGGATACCTGTAAACCAATTCAAACTGCAGTCTTCTGTTTTCTATCTGACCATCACTCACTAAAAAATCGTGGTGCAAATGTTTGAAACGTTGGAATGTTCAGGATTATTTCCTTTCTTTTTGAATTAATGAAATCGTGACTTTGAATTATCCAAATAAAAGGTTCAAAAATTCGAATTACATATGGATTTTTAACATGGGTTTTAATAGGAATTTTATGGGTAATAAACTTCTGTTCGAATAACCCAATAATTCGAATTATCCAAGTTCGAACTATAGAGAGTCCACTGTAATTAATTATAATGATTTAATTACGTGGCATTCGAAATAGAATCCAGTTGATGCAAGTAATTAGAAACAACTATACCTTTACAGTTTCGAAATTGTCACAGGTTTTGTTTTGAACAAGGAAAACCCAAAGTTTAATTATCAATTATGGCAAGAACGTAAAGTGAAAAGGAACGAAATCAGACAGAGGAAAGAAATTAATGAATATACACTTTTGTAGCTGAATACTAATGCATTTTTTATTGAATTTTTGCATCGTTGTTAGAGTGATTGATTGAATTTATTTAAGGCCTTTAGG
>JAGDQP010068997.1:0-10944 GCA_022664845.1 Lepisma saccharinum
TTGTGTTATTAGGTATTTGGCATCCTCTAGTGATGATAAACAACATATGCAATGCACACATCGCAGCGTTGCAAACTGTGGATGAAATATTCTAAGGAACTACATAGTTTGTATAAGATCGCGAAAATCTTTGTCTTATCCACAGTTTGCAATGCTGCGATGTTTGCTTCACGTATGTTGTTTATCATCACTAGAGGATGCCAAATACCTAATAACACAACGTAATGCCATTTGAAAAATTTAAACGTTTTACCGGGTTGGTAACACTGACAACCTGGTGCCATCGTGTTTTCAATCCTGATATCCACCATGTTGTTACAAACAAATTTCCACCAACAAAAGTTTCATACAATGCGTCGTTTATGATTTATTGAGAAATTTTCATTTTCTTCCCATTGTTAGGCGTTGATTTTGGGCTCCAAGTTGAAATCACTGTATCTCCGAAACGAAGCAGAATTCGAACCATGTTCACATAAACTTTTTTGTTTATCATGACTCTTACTATCACCTCCGAAAGTATTGAACCTTTATCCCATTTGAAAAAATTTAAGTTAATGTTGCAAATATAGGTGGCAACATTGTGCATGGAAAGATGTCCCCCTCTATCGCTACATGTTCCACTGTACACTTGTTGTATTTTCTCTCATTGCTTTGCAATATTCCAGTGGTTTGATTAAATTGGGACACCCTGTATATCCCACAGTTCGTTAAAACAGATATTTGGAATGATCATTTGTATTCCCAGTGGACGAATAGGGTAGCAGCTTTCGTTTGGTGCTTGTTCAACCAATATGGCTGCGATTCAAGTTAATATATTATCGGAAATGAACGAATGTAAAAACATGCAGAAAGGTACAAGAAAAAGACAAAAAATCCTGATAAGTGGAAAGATACCAACAGGAAAAAGTACGTCATAGTGGACAGGAATATGTATCGAGAACTGGGACAGTAGTGCGTGCAAAAGGTGTTTGTTGGACATACAGTGCTCTAATGCTATGAGACTGTGAACTTTCAGCATTGTAAAGGAATGCCACAAAGGTTAGCAGCCACAGTAATGAAGCCTAAATATCTTAATGTCAAAGCTGTAAAACGTAAGAACATTGTATCAATGTTGAAGTTCGTGTCTCCTGCTCATGATGCCTTTATTCGAATGGGAAGCAGGTGGAAACTCAGAATGGAACGTGGATGACATTGAGTAACATATGTGCCTTATAATTCATGTAGTTCCAAGTTTCTGTTTTTCTACATTATTAACGTGTGCGTAATAATGTGTAACTGTTTATGCCGAATATATCCAACATTTGCAGAGAGTTCCTTCATCATGCCACGCATTTAATACACTAATTCTTTTAGTGTGTAATATTGTGTGCGAAGAGAAAAAAAAAACAGTAACTCGGAAATACGTACGATTGGTTTCATAGCGAGGAAAACATGATTCGCTTACCTTCGACTAAGCAGATGTTCCTCGTTAAACAATTACACAATAAAAGTACTGTTATAGAGAATAATATTTTCGAGTAGCCAGACGTACGGTTTATCAGTATAACTTAAGAGGGTGTAATATGGATAAAAGGAAAATTAAGAAATAAGTACGTAGACCTTGTCTATTGTGTGTATCTTGCAGGTAGTCCACGTAAGAAGCAGAAAGGAGATGCCAGATCCTGTCCAATGGAATGCATTTGTCTTCAAATGAACCAAACGAATCTATGCAAAACAGTTATTGTATATGGGCAATGAAGCCAGCTTAAGACTGTTAAGTCCCCCCCCCCCCCTTGTCTCATATGAGATGGAAATGAAGAAAAGGTTCAATCTCAAAAGAAAGAAAGATAAAAAAAAACTACATAATCATCTTTGCACATATCTTTTGGTTCATTTGAAGACTGATGCATTCCACTGGACAGGATCTGGCACCTCCATACAAATTTATGTTCTTCCCTTATGCTACATCATTTAGTCCTTCTTGTCGCTCCAGATACCTGTTCTGCGACCAGTTTTCCCGGACTAAACACACACCTTGTACAATGCCATATGTTGATCTTCATGACATCATGAAACGAGAGGTGCCTTTTTTTCTGTCTAGTGAGCCTATTTGTTACATGTATGAAAAACTCAGTACCAATTTAATATGGAATAAATTATTGATTGTAAAAGATACGTAATTTATTTTATTTTCAGCTCTGTTGCGACTGCAGGAACCGTATTTGTAGGCGTTGGTACGTCTCAGCTTGAAAAGTGTCATCAGTGTAGGTGGTGTAACAAAAGCTTTTTCAAAGCCAGTCAGCTGAAGACACATGAAAGAGTACACACACAAGAAAAACCATATGAGTGTCATATATGTTCAAAAAAGTTCAGTGTTAAAAGTAATATGACCAAACACCTGAAGTTGCACTCAGAGAAACCCTTCTTTTGTACCTCTTGTGAAAGGTACTTTGTTTCTGAAGAAAAATTAGAAAAGCATTCTGGAGGAATGTGTCTTCCTTGTTAGGTAGGTCAGCTGTAACTCGCACCCTTTCTTTTCAAGGGTTTTGTAAATCATTCATTCCCCTAACAGTTGTGACCATGTTCCTTAATGCATAATGAGAGATAATATCAAAATGAATTCGGACTAAGCTAATAATAATAATTTTTAAAAAAAACGTAGAACTTAAATTAAATTTGGTAATTATCCGCTTCAAAGTGGAACACTTCTTCGTTAATACAGTGGTTCCACAGCTTTCGCCATACTTCAAACGCTCCGTGGAAGTCCTTTATTGAAGCGCATGAAGCACTGTTTCCAGTTCTTCTTCAGTCTCTCTAACCATGACAAAATGGTGTTCCTTGAGCTTTAGTTTCATTTTGGGAAATATAAGATTCAAAAGGCTAGTAAAGATGATTCTGAATTTGAATTTCTTTATGGCTTTTAGGCATTTTTGGCTCAGCTCGGGATTTAGACCATCTCGTCATTAGCCTGGTGTGACAGACAAAATTCAGTCAGAATGGACGACCGTTGGTGGAATTATTCCCAGCACCTTCCGATTGCTAAGCCAACGCTCTACGAGCCAAGCTACGGCCGCTCGTTAGTGAAGATGATTGAAGACGACCATCATGCTGTTGGCCAATCAAAACTCTTGCGTTCGCTTGGTACTCCAGGTCAGAAGTTATCAGCCAGGGAGCGAACTTCTTAGGGGCGCAATATGTTCAGGTGATTCATGTGGATCACTTTAGCGCCTTCAAATGAAGTTCAAATGTCAGTAACTTTTGGAAAGATGATTCGACGGCCCACAGGAATGATTTCTCGAGTTTTCCCCTCACATTTTCACAATTGCATTGTCATCCCTCCCCCCGTCGTACTCCATCAAATATTATCTCCGTCTTGAATTGTGTCACTCAGAACACGGGGATTATCCCATGGCTTCCTCTCCACAGATCAGAGCGAACTTTTCAAAAGGTTCAGTGGTCAATTTTCCCAGGTTACCACAAACTTCCACGGGGGGCTGTTGTCCAAATTTCGATTCCATGGCGAAATCGCAGTAATGACACTAAACTGTGATGATGAAAACTATTGTATCTCGTGTTGTGGTGTACACAGCATAATGGTAGATGGCAGGCTTACAGGAGCTTGGTTCGTTAACCTTTGACGGCGCGACCACAATTTTGTCAAGTTGCCGGTACCTTTTTCATTTTGAGGCCGCCTTTTACGATTTTTATTATTATTTTTTTAGTAGCTCCATTAGCTTTTTGTTTTCTATCTGTTTAATACATATTCTTCAAAGGGTTTTTGTTTGTTTGTTTCCTGTACTTTGTAATGTCGTACTTGTGTTTTTGTATAACCAGGAGTAATCGCTGTATCTAGGCCGAGCTCTTTACTATGTCCCCCCGTACAATTCAGTTCAGTTCAATACATTTGTCTCCATAGATCTTACATGTCGAATTAGTACAGCATAAGTATCCGAGTTGTCGCGAACTAGTTTCCATCCCTTTGATCCGAACTTGTGTATGCTGATGGATATCGTTTCTCCAACTTGAGATAGATTTTAACTATAAAGGCCCAAATATGCACCATTCTTTCTTTTTTTTTGTTTGTTTGTTTATTTTTAAATGTTCCTAGCTTGTGATTTCAGAGGAATGAGTTGCTGACTTATTCTGCCAACTTCGTCGCTATTTCTTAACTGTTGAATCTTGTTACTTAAATTGTTTGTTTATATCCTCTGTTTTTCTTCTTATATATGTATTTTTTTATATTGGAAAGTCACATTCAATTCTGGTTTATTGTGGCTTTTTAATTTTTCCACACTGAGATTAACACTTTTTATTGTCTTTTCAATGATTTTCTTCTTGGTTTAACATTCATTATTGTAGTTTCTAAGTTTTCGTATTCTACCCAAGACTTAGCTTTATATCTTCGTTCATTCCTTTTGTTGGTTTATTTACCACACCATTCGGTCAAATTAATGTTAATTCGAATCAAATGTTGCCAAGAAACTCATGTAATTGCCGGTAGAATCCCCCCTCCTTTTTTTTTCTATTGTTGATTAGTGATCTATTTTGGTGGCGTACATGGTACAGAAGTAATTATTCAAACATGTAGAAGTAGAGCTACAGGAAGTATCAGGATTATAAAGCAAACACCTTCGAGGCTCTTGGTTTCAAGCTATAGAGGAAGGCAGCAGCTATGGATGGTTTTGCGAAGGGTACTCGTAAATCTGCAGTCACATTGGCTGACGGGAGCACCGTGCACTAAAATGTCAACCCATGGGCAGTGTTTGTCACTAGACCATGAAATCTTAATTAAATCATAAGCTGGGCACTGATATTTCTAAATTATGAAATTCTTTATAAAATGTGTTACTTTCGTCAAAAAACTTAACGTAACTGTTGTCTCGTATTTTTCGAAACCGTAATACTACTGCCTCTGTTCTTTGCATTGTTTTCTAAACATAGAAAAATGAGATGTGAACCTAGAAAAAACTTAAGGGAGAAGAAGTGTGCATGGATGTAAGTTTTGAAGCACCAGAGACTTTGAAAGAACCCTAGAACACTGAGATTGACGTAGTTGAATAGAGACCTTAGGTCGTTGCCAATGGGAAGCATCATGTCAGCAATGCTTAAAGAACGTAATATGCTTGTTGCATAAATTTGAAATAAAGTAGAAGTATATCTCTACGTAGCATTATACAACAGGTTAAATGGTGTAATTATTACTGTCCCCAGAATAATCATCAATAATTCCAGTGATAGTGTTACTCAATCATCAGTGATACTGCTGATGAATCCCCTATGATATTAAAAAATTAATAGTCAAGTATTGAAACATACAGAAAAAACCAGTTTGTAGTGACATTTTATTAAGTCGTCAAACGTTTCACAAGACTTCCAGCCTTATAAATATTTTTTTTTCCCCCGGAGGGGCATATTATATGTAAGTGATGGCCACATTCATGTGCGTGGGCATTTTGCCTCTAAATAAGCTGCAAATATTGTAAGTTTATATGTATAAAAGTTTTATGTTCTTGTGTTTTTGTTACCGAATGTTTCGCGCTATATAAACACTGATTTCATAGACTTTGGCCGTAATATTTTAAAAAGCAATATGTAAAATAAATAAATTAGAATGAAAATACATGTTTGTGTTATGAGCGTATGAATAATTATCATTGTAAATTCAATAATTTTTGTAAATTATATGATTTCATTGGTTGTAAATAAAATATATATATATATATTTCATATGAGTATGTATAGCCTTTCCATAACATTGTAAAGTGTATATAATGGAATGTAAGTCCTATAAAAATCATCTTTTCTCGGGCTCTGGAACCGAAATGATTCAGAGCACTAATAAAAGGCTAGATCATAAGGGTAGTCTTTTATTTCACCCTTTTTAAGTAGTGTAATACTTGTGATTTACTACGGGACATCCATAGCTCAAGTTAAGTTGGGTTAACGAATAGTCAAGCTCCACATATTTCTGGAGAACTGTTCAAAAGCATTTATTCGTTAGAATTGTGTATGACAGTCAAAGCGAATAAGGGTCAGCTCTACAATCGACCGCTAAACTTCTTGTCAGCGGTAAGTTGAGGCCAAATCTGATTTTGGTCAATGAGAGTTGGCCCTTAACTTAGCGCTGACTAGAAGTTTAGCGGTCGATTGTAAAACTGACCCTAAAAGATCGGACAAAATCCGATTAGTTTTCCTGTGTGTTAGGAGAATTACGAAATTTTCGTCACCACCTATCTAATATGCACTCAAATTTGTGTCTTCCACACAAGTTATATCCGTGGGGATACTAAAGTAATCCCCTATGATACATAATACATTTATCCGTGTAGTAAGTAGGTAACTTGCTTCTAGATCGTTACATTATCAAGAAGTGCTATTTTGTTTAGTTTTGTCTTGAAGAGAACTACGTAACACTATTACCAAGGATTCAAAACCAAAGCAATATTCTTTTCCGTTCTTTGTTATTGGGCTAATCTCATTTCTATCTCCAAATGTTTGATAATAAAGGTGGAGCAGGGAGGACCCGGATTTGGTTCCTGATGCCGGCGTCGTGAGTGAGGTTTTTTTCTCGGTCACATCCGGCAAATGCTGAGGTGATACCTTAAATAAGGCCATTATTATTATGTCCCATGTAAGATGGCCAAAATTGGGATATATTAGGAGTTCGTTCAATAAATAATAAATGAACACAGTTTCGAATATTAGAATGAAATCATCAGGTACTTCGAACAGAATAATAATTAAATGGTTTCTCATATCAACAATGAAATTTGATACGCTATTTTCACTTTTTCTGCGAAGACAGCAGGTGTAAACCTAAAAGTGAGACAAACTGAAAAATCACCGATGTGTAATACTGGTGCATATTATTTTGTTAGTAGCAAGTGGCGTGTGTTTAGTGCTGATTCCATGAGTTTAGCGGGTTAAAAAAAAGACGACACACTTTTTAATCTTTGAAGACCAAAGCAGAAGGAAAAAATATCTATGGTTCTGACGGTCGTAGCAAAGTAGATAAATTGTTCAGAATATATTATTGTAATTGGTTAGTTATAGTATTCAATCCTGTCGATTATTGTAGTGTCCGGGAAAGAATTTTACGGATCTTTGTGTGTGTGTGTGTGTGCTTAGGAAATGCTACAAGATACAAATCATTTTCAATTTCAGATATTCCATGAGAAATACTACGGGGAGTTCGTCGTGTAGATTATGCCAGTGTCATGAAGAAGAGTCGGCGCACCCTAAGAGAGTTAATTCCGCTCGAAAGCTACCTTTGAAACCTTACAGTAAGGAAAGGATGCTTTCTCGAGATGGTAATTCAGGAAAGCATGCAACGATTAGCTCGAAAGATATCAATAAAGGAACTGAATGTAACAAAAAAATCACTACAGAGGCTGAGAATAACTTCGTTGAAAAGGGAGTGTGGGGAAGTCCACTGGGAAACAAGGTATGTGCAAAAAGTGGTGAAGACCTGGTCAGTAGACACGAAGGAATTCGTAGTGGTGAAAAGGATTTTGAGTATTACGGAAGATTGAACGGGAAAGAAAATCTCGTAGAGGATCAGAAGATTCACAGTAGTGGCCTCGAGTGTTCAGTGTGTCACACCAGATTTAAGCACCGATATTATTTGACGAGACACGAGCTAATTCATAGTGGAGTCCGTCCATACGGGTGTTCCTTGTGCCACCGAAATTTTGCACGAGCAGATCATCTTGCTAAGCATGTGAACATTCACACGAGAGAGAAAAGTTTCCACTGTCCCATGTGCAATAAGGCATTTTATCGAAATGATCATCTTTCGAAACATATCGCGACACATTCTGACGTGAAACAGTATGGTTGTTCAGTCTGTGACCAAAAGTTTCGTTTGAAAGCCTACCTCACTAAGCATTATATCAAAGTTCATGCCATAGGCAAGTTGTATGTGTGTTCAGTCTGTGGTTTAAAGTTAATGCAGCAAGAACATCTTAAGTTGCACTTGAAAACTCATTCATGTACTGTTCAACTGACTGATATTTATCAACTCAGTTATCGGCATAGTTGTTCATTGTGCAGCAGTAGTTTCTTTACAACAGAGGGTTTACTAAAACATATTACAGTTCACTTTTAGTGATTATAATTAAGTTTTTGAATACGAACATTAGACAAATGTTAACGGTTAAAACCAACCTGTTTTTTTTTTTTTTTTTTTTAATCGTAGCAGTTGATTTGTTTTTTGCCATTGAAACATGGAAACTTGTTATTAATGATTCACTTACATAGAGTATATGTAAATTTAATTGATAACATCACTGAATGAATGTATTTTTTTAGACAAATATAAGTTTTAATAAACTAGGAGTCAAAGAGATTCTATTTCAAGATAAAGATGTTTTAGAGTTGTTTTCGGGGTTGTTAACTGACTAACCACTTTGTTTTATGTTGTTGGTGTTTGTCCAAGATGATTTTCGTAATTTGGGGGAGAAGGAATAAAATTGTGCAACATTAACCTCGTTACAGAACTTAGAATTTCATTGTATGATCACTTGGATAGACTTTGTGTAATTACTTGGACTTCAGTTTTTGTGACATGTCATTTTTTATCCTGGCCTCCCCGCCATGCCGAAGTTAATTTAAAACCTTTCTAGTCTTTGTGAATATGGTAACGCTGTTTCATTGGTCATACAAGTGCATATTTTACCATATTTGTCATTTTGGCTAAACATGGTATAAAAGCATATTTTTTGTCATGTAACATTTTGGTTATATTTGGGTTGTAACATTTTACCAGATATTAGTAAAATTACACTGTTCAGCCTTCTCCCCCCCCCCCCCTCCAAACTCGAGTAACATATGCGATTAAGTGAAAGGGAATGTGATTATCTGTGCTGTAACACAAAAGATAGCTATTTTTATCACAAACAGATCCATGTACCCAAAACCAAATTCCCAGTCAGGAGCGTAGCCGTTTCCTGTTGCCCAGGTGTTAAGAACTGTGCTCTTATATGTTCATAATTATTCTTATGAACACAAGGTAACTTTTCAATAAATATATGGTTTTTATTTCAATACTAGCCATCCAATTCGTTACTCGATTAATCACCTTTTTAAGAAGAGAAAGATTTTGTTTTCGAGCAGCTCCGAGGTCTTTCGCACGGAAATCCAACGACGATTATGCTTCAAAATAAACGGGTCTCTTCAACAGGAAGATATATATCCAGCGTGTCCCGAAGTTACGTAACCTGAAGCACTGATTCAGAAACTACATATAGAGACAGTGTCCGTGTGCACAATAGTCACCGAGCGGCCGTAGCTCAGTAAAGAGCTGACTTAGAAATCGGAAGGTTCTGGGAAAGATCCCAAATCGTACTAAACAGATGGTATAATTTTAATTGGTTTCAATTTGTAACAAATATTTAAACCACAACAAATTTCAAAACTAGTACGACAGCTTGGACAGTTAGTAGAGTGTTGGCTTAGTAATGGCAATATTCTGTGAATGATCCCAGCAGCTGCGCATCTTGACTGAGGCTTTTCCTGTAATAAAAAGCAAATGCCTCGATTGTAACTACTAACTAGACTCTGGCGGTCTACCATCCAACGTCCTCTCCCCAAACCCTATTCGTTGCACGAAATTTCAATGCTACTTCTACAAATTCAAACCTAGAGAGTTCTAACTTTCAGAAAAGAAAATTCATAACCAATTCAAGAGTTCGATCACTGCCGATTTGTTCATTTTCATTTTTCTTCATTGTTGAAATCGCTTGATTATTGTTGCGAATATCAAAACCTATAACAATGTATCCTAATACAATTTCGATGCTATAATATCGAGTAACAAGCTCAGTTTATTGACGAAATACAAGCCGAATTATGGGTATTTCTATTAACGGCTGCTTATTTGACCAAAATGTTCATTATAATAGTTTACCATTGTTCATTTCCTATTTTCTTTCGCACTGTTGTCATACATACTTAGTACTTGGTATTTGACAGTCGTCCTCATTTCAGTTGTTTTTAAAACTGTATAAATATTCAGCTAGCATGAGTTTCTCGATTAAACTTCTGTTGTTTATTTATTTATTTATTTGGTTTCGTCTCTTCGAGGAAGATTAAGTACTGAATCGAAACGTGAGGTTAGGTTAGTTTAATTATTGTGCACAAAGAATCAACGGGAATTGAAATTTTAAGTACGTAATTTTAAAGGATTAAAAAAAAAAATGAAAATTCTTGGTATAAAATTTGTAAAAAAAAAAAAAAAAAAAGTCTTTCTTGTTCTGACCAAACCCAAAAGTTCAGATTTTGTAAAATTATAGAATTTCGTTACAACGCTTCCCTGTTTTAGTGTGATACAAATTGTGGGTTCGCCTATGACGTATCGAAGGAAAACTGTTTGCTCAGTAGGATCTGCACATAAAAAAAAGAGACCTTCTCTCAATAGTATGTCCCTGCTATACGAAAGGGGGGTGAAGAAGGACTGTGTCACCTCGTTTTTCGCGTACCATTTACGAGCTACTGTGTCGGCCACGATGAACGGTAAAGAGCACTTGCAAGGCGTTCCTAGGTAGGCCGCCACTGACTTAGTTTGTAGAGCGTCGGATCACTGGCAGGTAAGCCAGGGTTCGGTTGCCGGCCAGGAATTTTTAAGTTATTTTCCTCTTTTTTTTTTTTGTACAACATAAGTTTTTTGTTTCTTTCCCAGGGTGCCTACTGACCTGGAAAACCTGGAATTTTATTTTGGACCTGGAAAAGACCTGGAATTCGAGCAGAAACCTGGATTTTTTAAAGTTATTGTTTTTATCTTAAATTTTCACTTAATTTCAATTTGTAAACATTTAACATAAACTTTATTGAATTTGTAAATTGAAGGTCACAGAATGAGGCACTTTTAGGTAATTATTTTTGTAAGAAACTCTCAGGGACTCCCAGACGTCTTGTGAGTACAGGTGTGGCGAGGGTACCCGAGCTGATGTCAGCTATACTTCTTCT
>JAGDQP010068998.1:0-10944 GCA_022664845.1 Lepisma saccharinum
ACAACAATTAAACAAAGGAAGTAGCATGTTTTATTAGAGTGGATTTCACTTTGCTTGTAAGAAATTTGGATAATAGTTTGTACGCAGATTTAATTATAACATATTTTTCAGAAGTTTGCTTTATAATGTGTGGGTTTAGCAGAGTTTTTGGTCAAAGATCACTGCAAGGTTTATTCATGTAAAGAAGAAAAAGTGATATTTGTCACCGATTCAATAAGGATACCAATAGGGGTTATTTCTTTATAAGTGTCATTTGTTGAAAAGTAGGATTTATCAGGATTTATGAAGACTCCACTTACATCACCTACTTATAGCTAGTTGATCGGAGTTAATAAGAGCAATAGTTCGAGTCGAGACTATCGATTCGATATTTGCTGGAATCATTAGCTGAGTGCCATCGGCATATGAGTGTATTTGAAGCAACGTGATATAAGTCAGCAGTGTAGATACTGTATATCAATGGTCTTGAAACACTACCATCAGCAATTTCAGAAGTGAAGCTAAAGTTGTAGATAATGTGTCAGAACCAAGTTGGACTGGTTGTTTCCCTTGAGTTAAATATGATTCAAAACACTTTACATCTCCATGAGCAAATTTATAGGATTTTAGTTTGCTACTTGTAGTTCGTGATTATTTCATTACTCAGGCTTTGATCATATAAATTTGTACCTCAAATTCGTTTATATAAAGTATAAGATGTTATTGTTCATATGTGTAGAGAAATGTAATGTATACATCTATTTAA
The DNA here is from genome assembly GCA_022664845.1 of Lepisma saccharinum. Classification (NCBI taxonomy): domain Eukaryota; kingdom Metazoa; phylum Arthropoda; class Insecta; order Zygentoma; family Lepismatidae; genus Lepisma; species Lepisma saccharinum. Next base: position 746 of record JAGDQP010068998.1, read on the forward strand.
TAGCTGCAGATAGACTGTAAAACGCATTTGAATAAACCTAGTAATGTGTTTCTGCCCCGTCGATAGTGCTCCAGGTCTTCTCGACTTACTTTAAATGTATATTTGTTGTTCCAAAATGATATGCGAAATACCAAAAGCTAATCAAAGCACAATGCTGACTTTTTGCATCAAGTTATGGAACATCACAAAGAACAGTAGTTCTTTGAGTGACGCTATCTGTTAGTGACACACATATAAATAGCTAATTTTGGGTCTAGCGAACTATAAGCCCGATTTTGATGCTTGAACTTGCATTTGAAAGGTCTTTGCCATACTAAGACACAGAAAAAAAACATGGGTTGGTAGAACCTTCCTGGGGTCCCCTAGGGCTGTTCGAAAACAAATTCAGATATCATGCTTCTGATTATAGCATTAACCCCAGACCATATACGCGGCCGAAACTTCCGGAATCGCAATATACACTTCAATATCTTTCACACGGTGTACGACACGCCAAATCGGCGATGGGGTTCATAAGTTATGACTTTTTAAGCCGAATCACAGAATTTTCACAAATGATAGAAAAGGGTCTCTGTCATTCTGTACGTCTTTTTGCTTTAGCAAAAGATGGTTTGTACCAGGGGATCTTGGGGGTTAATTGCGGGTCTTGTAGAGGCGAATTGGTACTTATTTCTTTGATAGGAGTTACCGTTTTCGAGATACGGAGCCTACCATGGTCCAAAATCGACCTTTTGTATGAAAACTATGCACTTTTTAATATGCAGCCTTACAAAATAAGTGCTATCAGTACAAGAACCCCTTCGGGGTAAAGGGAAGAGTGACGAAAAAATTCTACTCACAAAAGAAGTGATATTCATTTTGCGAGTGACTTTCTTTGTGTCACTATGGGGGAAGGGAGGATGCTAAGTCTGTTAATTTTATTACAAAGGAAGCAATTCCGCAATAGTGACACAAAGAAAGTCACTTGCAAAATGGATATTACTTCTTTTGTGAGTAGAATTCTTGCGTCACTCTTCCCTTTACCCCGAAGGGGTTCTTGTACTGATACTAATATACCAAAAATATTGGTTGCAGAGAAAAGCGAAACGGCAATGTTATGTGACTCGTGGACCGAAGAGGAGATACCTTAGTCTTGCAGTGGAGCAATGTGCTCCAAACATGCTATTACGTATACCCTGTCTGGTAGAAACTGTGCTTTTACACATAAACATTTCTCGGCTGTTTGTCTGATGTTTTCTTTATAGGTGCCAGAAGAACTTTCAACACGATCATCACTCATTTTTATGGAAGTATTTTGTTCTTTATCTTTGTTAGTAAAAACCCTTTAAGTAAGATTGTATTTTGGAATAGAGTAGGTCTGAATAGTTATTACACTATTGTCCTATATTTGTTCAAACACTTCTGTTACAACGCATGTGTAACCATAAACAATGATATTGTAACTTCTTTATTGAAGACACAAACATAATTTCTCTTGATACAACTTCATATTCTGACTAAAATAAGTTTCCTTTGCCACTCAATCTTCAGTATCTATCAGCAACATAAAATATTTACGATTATTGCTTCCAGAAACGCGCAAGCGTGGCTCTTATTAACATGTAAATATGTTATGTTTTATCGGCCAAAAACAACACATAAAGAAGAAGCAAGGTAATTTGCTGAAAAACCTCTTGGAATTTTTATCTTATCGTACTTCTCCATTTTTGCTGGACGTTATATTTTCTCCCCAATAAGACTTTTAATTAAGTTCTTCAGGACTAATTAATATGGAAAAGAATTAGTGGCGTTTTAAAAATCCTCCCTTTTAGGTTTGTTTCCTTAACTCACACAAAACTTTCTCATGATTTCTTTGTTAAAAAACGAAAATTCCCTTTCCACGTGCATTTTCTCTTCCTTCCGAGTCAAATCCTACTAGATTTGGTATTTTACTCTTAGTAGGAATAAAAGGAATGATGACATGCAGAATTTAGAAACTACATCAAACCCATTTTATCACCAGTGAAAAGCATCACTTATCAGTATTATAACCCTTTGGTTTATTTTCAAAAAGTTTGTAAAGTCTTATTTAGTCGTTACATAAAGATTTTATTATGTAACGCAATTTCTTGGACATTAGAATAAAAATTACGATAGAAAGTGACGTTAGGATTTTCTTTACGTAAACCTTCTTTTCTCTAATTTTCTGAGCTTTTCGTTACGGACAATAGATTATTGATAAAATATTGAAGGGTACAAGCGAATGAATCCTAATAATAACATAGCATTACGTTTCTAACCGGATCCTGCTTTATCGATGAACAAAACGGGAGTTTATATCGAGACGGAAATCATTTTAGAGACGGAGAAGGGATAATAAAACTAACAAATAGTTGCCATTTATTCCTTCCCCATTTACACTTTTACAAGTTCTCATCAACAGCAACACGTGGAGGACTTGTTAGCTGATTCTGGTGGTTCTACGTCATTCCTACAAATTTCATCATAATCGTCAGTGGTGATTATTTGGCTGGGTATTCCACTATACTTTCGATTCTGTACTAAATTGTAGCTGACCTTTCAAGAGTTTCAGGTGAGACAAACGGACAGGAAATATACTTGAATAGGAATAAAAAAGAAGGTTACTATGACATTTCCTCCTGTCCCCCTTTTGGCCGATAAATGAATGTACTCTATTCCATGCCACCTTGCTGTCAGACACGCAGAACACTGCAATTGGCATGTCTTTTAAGCAGGTTGCTAAAGAAGTGAAAATTGGTCATCGCATATATGACGTATAACTATATATCACTACATGTCCATAGCAACGGAATTCTCTTTTGTGTTAATGGGCGTGGCTACGGGATACACGTATAGTACATTCTTTAGAAATTACGAGTATAGTATGGTTTCAAATGGTAAATACATTTTTTTTATATGGATTTGTTCCTCAATCCAATTACGGAGGTCCCTCTCCTTCGAAACCAAATGCTAACAAAACTAAATTTCTAGATGCATTCCGAATAATCACAAGAGTAAGATAATCATGCCAGTTACTCTAAGACATGTTGAATTTCCAACAAACACAATAAATTTATTTCCTTAGACAGAAGTTGTCTTGTGAGGTAGACAGTACCAAAACACAGTTGCTATTAAATGCAAACACAATGGTAACTCAATACGATACGTAACGATCAGTGGTTTGTTACCAAAACGGTGGACATAAAACTACAGGACGGTCCAAACTTTCTATTGAGTGATGATCATTAGGTAAAATGTGAAATTATCAAGATCTACTGCGGTACGTTTATTAAAAGAATATTAATGATATAAATCAATAACGAATTATGCTTCCATGAATTCAAAACATGGATTTATGTTGTAGGGCTATTTCACATGAATGGCTTATTGAAGAAAGGGACCTGAGTTACATTTGCACAATTCTGAGTAAAATAAAAAAAATCATATACATGTTATAGTTTAACAAGCACATGTACCGTTGTTGGCTCAAATAGTCAGCATAGTGAATGGTTAATTTTGTAACCCTCAATGCACCCCCGTTCACTATGCTGCGAGAGACAGGAGATGAAAAAGTTGACTTCGGTACCTTTCTGCAATAAAAGTGGAAACTGTTAGAAATAAGGCGAGAAATATCCTACAAACACCCACTGTCGTTGACTTTGCCACATAAACTAGATTTGGTTAGATGATATGTGCCACAGAAAATTATAGATTCATCAATAAATAACAGTGTGCTGCACTTTCCGGACTTTATTGTCGGTGTTTGAAGTACTACAATTTACGAGCTCATACATTTATGTGTTATTCTTCATCTGAGTATGCTTCATTGGTGCCTGTAGTGGCCCACTGAAGATTATCTTCATTAAATCCTTTGACGTCGTCTGGTACATTCGTATGACCTTAAACTTAGTGAGCTTGATCGGCATCTGTGCAACTGGGAACGTACGTGGGTACGAATTACAATTCTTGCACCTTTGGACAGACAGAAGGTGTGAGAGATGAAACCTTCGATGAATTCGGAAACTTTGGCAGGTCTCTTCCGAGGTTCAACACAATATTCAAAGTAATGATACTTGGGAATCTGAAAATACTGCTTATTTTCGTAGGAACACATGGAGTCTCCACATATGCCACTTTCTTTGCAGACGTGAGGCCACCACGTTGCGAAATCAGTAATCTTACTGGTGTTATTAAGTTTTACAGTATTTTGACAGCCCCGAGCCAAGTTTCTTTTCCACACAGTTATTTTTCTTTCTCTGTGGAAAGGGACCAGTATCCTTCGCTACAGAGTAACTACGTTTATTGCGGAAAAATACCCGAATCAGTGACTCAGGTACCTTTCTGCACTAAGGTTCAATTTCAATGTGCATTTTATTGGTTATAATTTAATGCGACTGACGTCCTATCTACTTTAAAAGATGTGTCTGTAATTAGGGAAGTAAAAAATATCATTAACTCCGATACCTAAAAAATGTGACCTAGGTCTCTTTCTGGAATAAACCATATGTATTTATGAAGAAATAAGTAAATCGATAGGAGGAATATGTTTTAAGAAATAAAGAATGTGCATTTTTCATTTATTTTAAATTTCGCCATTGAATTATAGATTTTACCATTGCCATTAGATTAATCTTGTACACAATATTGTAACATTTTTATTATTATTCAATTTAGTTTCAAACAATATAATTAGTCTGTCACAGGGAAAAAGACGTCCTTTTCGATTGAAAGTGAATGGGCAATCTCAGCTTTCCGCAAATTATTTTCAAGTGCGGACCACTTTTATTAGTTGGGAGGTTCCGCGGACCACCCTACTATTGCCCTCTTTGAAAGATTTGTATATTTTTAATGTTTTGAGATAAACATACGTATATTAATAGAGTTATATTTTTAAAATAATATTAATTACAATTTCCTTAATTTGATATTAGCTATAAGAAAATACATAGGCTATTAGTTTGTTTTATGATGCAAGGTCATCAAAAACATTTTATAAGTCTCTAAGCCATTTATTATTTAGAGTAGAATTCGTATCCCTTCCTTTCTTGTATAATGTATACTTGATCCACAAAACACCTGCCGATCACGAACAGCCCAGAGTAAGTATATAACAGCCCAGCACTTATTATTACTCGAACGAGCGACAGTATAATTCCATTACTTTTGAATAATTGTATTCTTATTGGTCGAGGGAAAATTATTATTTCTGATTCTCAACTACACTATGTGATACGAAACTCCCTTAAATTTGAATTTTTCGTCTTTTTCGACTAATGCTCAATGTAGTTTAGACCCAGAGGACCACAAGGGAAGACCTCGAGGACCACCTGTGGTCCGCGGACTACAGTTTGCGGAACGCTGGGCTAACTCGTAATAGGCTGAAACTATATACTCAAAGTACCATAGTACTAAAAGCTAAACGACACATCGCAGGAATGAATGGGTACTGCGCTCCATGGTGCAGATCTATAGGGTAAGTTCACCCCATTAGGCCTAATTGTAACATACTCGTGATGGTACACCTACATACCAAATTTCGTTTCCTTAGCTTCAGTGGTTTGAAAGTTGGTTTCTGAGCGGGCATTTTGGATTAAACATGGGGACATTTTTTTAATATTTTCTAATATTGTCGTGATGGTACATCTTCATACCAAATTTCATTTTTCTAGCTCGAACGATGAGGAAAATGTTTTTGGGTGGCCATTTTGAATCTAAGATTGTGACTTTTTCAAAATGTAATATTTTTCAGAGCTACTCTTGATAATACACCCTTATGTCAAATTTCGTGTCTCTAGCTCAAACGGTGTTCAAAATAAATTTTAGGGTCCGCCATTTTGGATCCAAGATGGCGTCTTCGGAGACATTGTGTAATATTTTCATAACCTACTAGTGATTATGTACCATCATATCAAATTTCGTTTTTCTGTTTTCAGCCGTTTAGGCTGTGTTGGACTATTCTATGAAAAATTCATTTTGGCGGCCATTTTGGATCCAAGATGACAACTTTTTTAATATTTTAAAATATTTTCTTAATCTACTAGTGATGATCTACCTCCATATCAAATCTCGTTTTCCTAGCTCCAGCCGTTTAGTCTGTGTATGGGTTCCCAAAACCTTGATTTTTCTAGGTGCGACATGGTAGTTGTTGATGATTTTTTTTTTTTTTTCAATCTCCTGAAAAGTAGTTCGTAATTTTCCCAAAAGTAGTTGCATTCAAATTATAGTATGAATCATGAATTACTATTTGGCCAACTGTCTAGACTTCATTGATTTACTGAACGTATCTCGTACTCTGCGTTTTGCAACATAAGAAATCCTATACAATTCCTTAATCTGTTATGAACGTTTTCATTAATTATACAAAAAATCTTTAACAAAATACACATTAGGGGCGATTAGTGCATATAGTAATTGAGCAACTTCCTACTGTTAAAATAAGTATATTTAATAACTAACTTCCTTTCTCATGGAAAATTGTTAAAATATAATTTTCTAATTAAATGCGCAAGTGGCAGTTCTGAATCCAGGAAGTTGATGTAGTTTCATATAGGGGTGAAATATCGGACGCGCTAGTTCGTATCTTTTGTCTTCCGTACTCAGTAGGATTTTCCTCTTGTGGCCTCCGGCGAGGAACATACAATTGCTGAACTTCCACTTTTAATACAAGGGATAATATTATGGTTATATAGATAAAGATATCCTCACATACTTATCTTTTTGTCACAATAAAGCTAATTTTAAAATGATAATATAGATAATTCTAAAAATGTTCCGAGACATGAAGGTCAATTTCGATCAAATAAGAATGTTTGATTTTAATTGGAATAACTCATAATAGTAAGCTAGAAAGAATGATAATTTTAGTTCTTTGTACTTTTCAAATTCTATATTAAGTTCCATGTTCTAAATTAAGCCATGTCTAAGTTAAACTAATATGCATTTTATATCGCTCGCATACATATTCTTTTTTAAACTACAAACATCCTTTGCCAACACAAGATTTTAGGAATATCTCGTAAATTTTAGGAGTTGAAACATGATATTTAACAGATTCATTGCAATAGGCCAAGGTCATGAAGGGAATCTTTGTTTTAGCACATTCTTTTATACGTACAATCAAGTGCTTTAATATCGAAGATATCTTTCATTCTGCATATATACAAAAGATATTACACTGTAAAAGGAAGTACTTAAAAGAATATATGGTGAAAGAAAATGACCGTAAAAAGTGTTAATGCGAGTATAAAAAATGAAGGAAGAAAAGAAGTAAGTATAACAAGAAAGCACTTGATAAGGCGGGCCTGGTTGTTGGCATTGAGATGATTACATTATAATTTTCGTGTTGTCCTTTATCCATTTTCACACAATTTCAAGGAAGAGCATTAAAAAGTTAATCAGATCATGGTCACAAATGTTTTTTGTAGAACCTTCGCATAACTAATTACGTTTTTGCCTCCTTCAAATAGTATGTATATGAATATGTGTGATTGCGCAAGGGTTATAATTTAACGTTTCCAGTTTCACTGAATATTCTTGGTGAACGCCTTCTTCCCACGAATTAAATTATGGTTAGAACAAAGAAAGGAACATTTTGTTGAATAATTTTTGTTCCTTTTGTTTTCACTCTTCATTTTTTTTTCCCTTCAGAATTCATTTCTCTGTCCTCACAAAGGGAACACATTTGACTTTCACATGAAGACCACCTACGTTACTTCTTCTGATTGTATTAAGGGAGTGTTTTATTAAGGATATGTTCATAAATAATTTGTGGGTTTGTGGAAATACTTAAGCACGTATGAATTTAAAATATTTCATAAATTCGTTTGTAATACTCTCACACTCATGCTTATATTTTAGGGATTCAACGTAGGTGTGGTATGAGTCTGAAAGAGTAATTTTGAGGGAATCACACATTTGTGAAGATAAAACTATGTAAAATATAAGACAAACAATTTATTTACGTAGTCGTATACAAAGTTAGCCAACACAGGTACGTGTAGAAAATAGGGGTGGTACTGAGGCCGAGACTGGTCTCGATCTCGTTTTGGTTTCGTCTCGATTTCGAGACTAAAACATAGACTGACACTAAAGTCTAAGATTCGAGACGAGACCGAGACCCTATGTATAGAGACTTACTCGAGACGAGACAGACTGAGACCTCTTCCTCGAGATGAGACCGAGAGTTGAACGAGACTAAAAGCTTTAGTTTGATGAATGTCGATAATATTAATTTAATGTTTTTTGTTTCTAGCGGCTTACACTAGAAGGAATATTGTGAAAACTACGAGTAGTTTTCTCTTTATAAATTTTATAAAAATGTTATGTTGTACTTTAAAAATATGACAAATTTATCAATGCCGAACTATTTCCTGTTACCTTGTCAACAATAATATAATTTTGTTATAGATTGATTAAAGGATGGATAAGTGCAGAAATTTATTTTATTTTACCATTTTCCATCCCCATACTTTCTCCCTGGTGATAACTTAGACTTCTATTAACACTCTCTCATTTAGATCAACTTCTAATAGGCTAATTGCGTAAAGACTGCAAGGCATATGTCAATAAGTCAAACTGTCTGAATTCAAACATAGGTCTTTGCTCATGCTATTTACTAATAAAAATAAAAATAAAAAAAAACTTTTAAATACTTAATTTTTTAAAGCAATTCGTACTAGAAAGTAAAAATAATTTTGTTTACGCATAACGAGAAAGAAAAGCATGGGGCGCGCTCTTATATACAGTCAGTTTATAAATTCTTGAATTGGCGCGCCCCATGCCTTTCTTTTTTGTCATGCATAAACATTTTTTTTTAATTCTTTACTTTTTTAGTATGAATTGTTTAAGAAAGGTATGTCTTTAAAAAGTTTTTAATTATTTTTTCGAGTTATTTCGGTGTTTGGATACTTTTTGTTACGCTTAAATTTTGTGACCAAATCCTAAATTATTCTACAACCAGTCAAATCACCATCGTTGCAGGCTAGTATTTATTTTAGGATAAAAAAAAGTCCATATTAAAAAATATAATTTTAAAATATATAAATTTGTAAAAAATATATGAAAGTAACAATAGAATATTGTATTGTTACCGGACTTACGTTGCTGTGCAAAATTTCATCATTGTATGACGTCGATAAATGAGTTACATTAACGTTGCAAGATTTGAGCACACAATGAACCATTGCGAACTAAAGCAAAGTCTGCAAAAAGATTGATAGATTTCTGAAATATTAACCAGCTGATGGAGACAATCTAATGTTCCTTTCAAAAATATGTTTCTATGTGGAAGATAAAGTTGCTAAATATTCCTGTATGAACTTCTTAGTTTATGCAGAGTGAACTCTGCACACACTATCACGTAGATACAACCATACATTCGATTAAAACAGCAATCATTGTAAAGTTAAATTTATATATTAAGTTATGAAATGCTAGGATAGTTAAAATGACATTTTAATTTGATAATACTGCTTATTTGAAATACCAATGTGCTTATTTCTGTTTATAAGATCCGAACAAAAACACCAGAGGTGCAAAGAGTGGAGCCAAGTTCTTTAGCCCTAAAAAGGTGTGAAATGGGAGACGGATGAGCCAAGTTCCTTGGTGACAGCATGTAACAGGAACAAAGGAACTTGGCGCGAGCTGGCAAAAGCCTTACGTGTATATATCTGGTGTAGTAAAAAGTAATCCATTATTTTCCCAATAGATGGCTTCAGTGATCTGTAGCTCGCGTTGTATAAGTCCGATCGGGTTCAACGAGATGGCGTTCAAACGATGAGATTGCGTACTATAAACAGTGTTCAGATAGTTGTGATGAGTTTAATCAGTGTTGTGTGAGCGCGCGTCAAAATGGACACTAGCAAAGAGAAAATACGCTATATTTTACAGTTTTTCTTCGATAAAGGCGAAAACGCAAGCCAGGTGGCTGCAAATGTGAACAGTGTTTATGGTAATGATACTGTAACAACCAATCACGCGCAATTTTGGTTTCGTCGATTCCGTGCCGGTAATTTTGACGTCAAAGATGTACCACCCACTGGAAGGCCACGTGTCGAAAATGTCGATAAAATAATGGACATTGTCGCGTCTGACCATCATGTAAGCACTGTTTCGATTGACCAAGACTAAACATTGCACAAAAAACCGTGTGGAACTATTTGCATAAGGCTGGATACAAAAAGAAGCTTGATGTATGGGTG
>JAGDQP010068999.1:0-10944 GCA_022664845.1 Lepisma saccharinum
GCTATTCCTACCGGAAGTGTTTCCAAGTGAGTTGCAGTATGGCTGCCCAGCCCTGCGGTAAGAGCTGATAAAAAAAATCTTGCGGTAGACGCGTAAAAAATCGAATAACGATAGTGCTGCCACATCGTGTTAAAGTGGGAGCTTGTGATTCGCGAACTCTGAAAGAAGACTGAAGACAAGAGGGGTTCATGTGGCACGTGTTCGGACAGGAATAAAGAATATATTCTCTGTTTCTCCTGTTGCAGTGAATAATATTTTTAATTTGCGGACTTCAAGTTAGAAAAAGGGAAATCGTCAAAATGTTTTGGGGTAAGTGAAGTGTACAGCATGATATAAATGTAACTATTAGTAAGTTTAGTCTTCATGCGTTGCGTCTTCAGCCTTCATTATTTTCTCTCTCGTAGAAAGAAATTATAAAATATACGGTATTACTTTTGTTCCCTCAATTTGCTTTTTTGTGTTTTTGCCTGCGTACGGGAAAAGAAATAAGTAATTGGCAAGTACTACTTCGGGTCCCTGTGGAACTTCGTGCCAAGCAGGTTTGAGACCACGCGGTAACCGGCAATACTTTTATGCGGCGTGCCGCTTGTTATGAACCGCTTTTCATTGAGATGTTTCTATTACCCTACATAAACTAAAAATTTCGAAGCGAAAGTACGTGCTTTGTGTTATATCTGGATCTCTTGTTCCGTCAGGTGCGGCATTCGAATATATTACACCTGGTATAGGGTAGCTGGTGACTGGGAAATAGTACATTTTCATTCAATGAATAGTTTTTGTTGTATTTATGAAAATTGTTTCCTGCAACTTAGGCAGGTATTATACTTCTTGTTAGCTACTTCTGTCAGGTAAACTATTTTCGGACTTCGTTTCCGCCAGCGATTGAACCGTATGGATGCTTTATACAACTCATTCCCTTATAATTCAGACATTTCTATTTGAAAAATGTAGTTACAGCCAGCAATCCAAAAAGAGTGCGAAATGTGTATTATTCCCTGAAAATCTTCCCAAATTCTGCTTAAAGTTCAGTCTGCCACCTTTTGTTAGAGATCGTTGCTTTATATTAACCTTAAGGAAAATTCAACTATTGATGGTATGTAAATCCGCACAGAAGCTATCGAAAAGATATATGTTTGGGTCAATACATAGTTTGGAGTTCGACTTGTGTTAACGCTGTATAAAATTAAGTATATTTGTTACTCCTAAGAAAACTGATTAGATAGCAAAACACCAGTTTCCAGCCACGTGTTACCAGTAATCGTGCCCTAAGTACCAATATCCGGGCACAGGAGTATTACTCAATGCACACAAAGGAAAGTAAAATATAAGGGGTTATGTTCGGTATACGGCATCAACTGCGGAAGGTATGCGCCAAACCTGACCGAATCTAACTTAGGCCTGTTCTAGCAGGAAAATTAAATCCTGAATTTGGATCTGGAGAGCCTTAAAGTGTATGCCATACATTTAATAAATGCCAATAATATAAATAGATTTAAAACAGGCTGGCAAGGCTATTACACTTTATTATAAAAGCACGCACCAAACGCTACAGTTTCGATGTTCTGCCATCTTCCTTAGACGAATCGCCTTGTCAGCATGTTTCAGGAATAGATATTAACATGGGTTTTGTGCCTTGTATTTTTTATTTTTTTTATTTGCTCATTAGGCCATGTTTTTATTTCCCACGCCTTTTAGGTTTTCTAGCTATATGAACAGAATACGTATCATTTTGAGTAGTTTCTAGTGCTCTGGCACGAGTAGCTAAAATGCAGTATTACGGTAATGTTCCATCTTTACATGGGCATAGAATTATAGCACATCTTTTTGGAAAATGTAATCAAAGTTGCAATCTGTTTCGTCTACTTATGCTAAATTAAGATTTTGTAATTGATGTTTTTGGTGGATGGTATGATGAATACGAGTTTTAATTTAACTGATGTACATTCTAAATTACTGTTTTGTACCAGGTAAGTTCATTTTGGGAAGATTTTACGTATTCTTGTAGTCACGTGTTTCCAGATTCCATTACATTAGTATTTAAGTAGTTCGAACAAATACTGTTAGTAACATGCTGTTAGGAGTTTCTTGAAATTTGTAACGGCCGACGGGTAGCCGTGCGGTCTTGGGCGTTAGGCCAACGGCTCGAAGGGCCCGGGAGGGGCTTGGGTCTCTTTTGACTATAACGTGACGGGCGGAAGTGAACAGTTACTAGACTGACCCATATAAATATAGTTTACCAAAGTTTTTGAAATTGGCAAACCTGATAAGAATCTACTTATGACGCACCGAGGACATCATAAGAAGTGACACCTAACGTGCAGTTCAGGAATTCTCACTAAAATACAGGCTAAAATAACCGGACGGGCCTTCGGGAATACAGTGCTGCTTTCAATTGTTCCAAGATTAGAAGGACTAAAGGCATTACTATAGTAGTGACGGACCAATTTTAAAATCACTAGAACCAAACCAAAATCACCTAAAACACACACATTACGTGTTCATGGAAGGCGAGTGGTTTACGCAATTGTTTTCTTGCACTTTTCGTAGATTATCTTAAATTAGTGACCATACGAACGTGGAGGTTAGGTAAGGTTAGATGCGGTTAAGTATGTTTACAAAATATATTTTTATATGTTCACATTTATTATTAGTAATTTCTTCCATTCCTTTTTCGTAAATGATCTTAAATTACTGAACATATGAACGTGGAGGTTAGGTAAAGATAGGTGCGGTCATGTATCGTTACAATGTTTTTACACATATTCACACTTACCTTCAGCACACAGGCGTGTTAACTCTCCCAATTTCCATTAAAGTCGTTTACAATTGTTTTGGGGCCTTTTCTTTTCCGTACATAAATACTCTGTTAAATAACCTTCAAAATGCACTTTCCCCCGTCCTTTCTATACGATTCAATAACAATAACGCAAGAAATGTCATAACCACCACAAAGACGCACCATTCCAACACTGCCTTACCGCCTTCCACATGACAGCAACTGTAACCCTACGCAAAATAGTTCCTTCCGCCACAACATGGAGTGCGTCGTAAAACATCTCAAAAACACACTACAACAGTATTACTATTCACTTATAATGTTACCGACATTACTATCATGCTCCCAATTACTCATAAACATCACACAATTATCTCAATTCATCCTGTAAATTTCTAAAAATTGGTCTGTCACTACTATAGTTAACTCGGACTAAATCAGGACAGGGACATCTGAACTAGGGCAGGGTTCCCGCTCACCTGGAAAAGTCAGGGAATTTGATAGCTTATTGTTTGAAGTTCATTTAGCTGCAGCAGGCATTTAATGTTAGATCGTTTTTGAAATTACTTGGAGGCTAATGTGCGCCAACTATGAAGCAATTTAAGAAAAGAATACAGTGAAATATTTTGATGTATCTTTATTTTCATGCAATGTATACAAAATGGGGTACCTGGAAAAGTCAGGTTTGATCTTGGCAAATGAGTGGGACTTATACACCCAAACAGGTTCGTCATAAAAAAAGGTGTCCCTGTCCTAATTTTTCCTTTTAATCTTGGGACCGTTGAAGGCAGTATTGTATTGCCGAAGGCCCATCCAGTTATTTTAGCCTGTATTTTAGTGAGGATTCCTGAACTGCACGGTAGATTATCATCAGATCAAAGAAGTTAGTTGAATTACGTCAGATTCTTTTTACTTTTCACTCTATATTAAGTTATGAGAGCGAAGGAGGGTTAAGTCAGGTTAGATTCTACCATCTTTTCAATCTCTGCATTCCGTACCCGTAAGTACATAAGTGCCGTGTTTTGTTGTATCGTTCCAAGTGTCCTTACGAAAGTTTTTTTTTTTGCCCCGTGTACGTGCAATTTATTGCAGCTGTGTATCGTGATTGAGCTAAATTGTATGAATTTTGTATTCATTTTACAACTTAATTGCAATGCGATAGCTGCAGTTCCGTGGTAAATACTTCAAGCAAAGTATTTTTTTTTATTTTGAACGTGGAGGAGGGGGGTCAGTGTTGTAGAACACTGTCGTGGTGGCCTTATTATCAATACGTCCTGGGTTCTATTCCTGGTGGGGACACAATAGGTCCGGGTCCACGTTCAATTGTAGGTCCCGTATTCATCCGAGGGAAGCAATGGCGAACCTAGTGGCCGGAAACTGGTGCAACCATCCTAGTAGTTTCCGCCACTGATTGAATCATATGTACGCTCCATACCACTCATTTCTTTGTAAATAGGGTGATCGTTCCAATTGTTGACCAATTAAGGAAATTTTTCGAATGTACGCAAGAACTGATATTTATATGCCTGGGACAGTCCAGAATAAGTCAAAGAAAAAACTGCTCTCGTTTGTTTCGTTTGCCAAGACAATAGACAAAATCAAGGTGTTCCAGTCATATACGCAATAATTCACAGAGTAATAATGATAAATCTTTAAACATGCGTCTGATTTCACTTCGTTTTTTAGGTGTGGCGTTTCCAGGAGCCCAAAATCAAACTATGCATTGAATAAAAATTTGGTTTGCGGAAATTTGCTTTTATCAACATGATTGATATCAAGAGAAAGTACGATGCCACGGGTTGTCAGTGTTACCAGCCAAGTGTAGCATTTAAAATTTTCAAATGGCACTACGTCGTTTTATTGGGTGTTTGGCATCCTCTTGTGATAACACACAAAGCACACACCGCAGTGTTGCATACTATAGATAAGCCAAAGATTTTAGCGATTTTATAAAAATACGTTTTTCCTAGAATTTTTCACCCGTGGTATGCAACACTGTGGTTCACACTTGCTATCTATCGTGTTGATAGAAACTAATTTTTGCAAGCCAAATTTCCGTTCAATGCATCGGTTCTGATTGGGAACTATTCATTTTGTCGACTTTGCCCAAAGTTGGAATCGCTGTATCTCCAAAACGAAGTGGAATCTAATTCATGGTTATAGGAACTTCTATTCTTATTTTTTTGTGACAAATCATCTCCCGAAGTTTTTCCGTATATGACTGGGACACCACCTATTCCACCTGTATATTGCTGAAGGAGTAGTTGACCAGTGATGTGGTAGCCATTTGTGAATTACGGTTGTTCCTGGGAATAAAATTAGTACTTCACTGTACCTTGTAGTACATGTGCACATATATCTTGTATTAGCCGTCTCTTTTGCGCTTTTCTTTCTTCCAGATTCACTTTACACAGTTCACGTAATGTTTGGGGACAGTGCATTTCCTGATTGCACAGCGTTCGGGGTCTACACTATTAATTAAACCTTTCGGAAGTGTAAAACGTACTTTGTTCATGCTGTATCCAATATAAACTCTATTATTGTTTCCCTGATTGGTCAACTACTGACGCCTGGGGCATTGCTGGTACGGCCACCCAAAATATCTCCCACACTTTTTTACACGGCGATAGCTAGCAATCGAATAAGCGTTATAAGTATTATTATTATATATCGTCCAGTATGTACTAGAGTTGTTCACCCGTGCAAGTATTGTAGCAGGCAGCTAAATACTAATGGCGTGACTTCGTATTTTGATTGACACTAATTTGCTACAGGAAGCACGGGAAGTATGTTGATAAACCGAAGACGGGTTATTTTTTCCCATCACCTTTAACATTAACCCTATGTGGTTATCCTGATCGCGGATGCCAAATACAGCCTTCCTTGACTCGAAACATATTTTGAGCTTCAACGCTTCCACTCTTTGGAAATATATTTTTTCCGTAAATTTTCCAAATTTTAGTGTATACAGGAATATTAATGTTGTCCCTTCGTTATGAATGCCACGTATGAGCAAAGGTGTGTTAGCTTATTCTCTTCGTTATACTCATGCACATCACTTAACTCTCACCCCCCACCATGCGCTCGCCCACCACGCAAAATTGGGTTGCGTGGCATTCATAACGAAGTGACACCATTAATATTCCTCCGCATGGCGCTGGCTGATCAAATCAGGAAATATGTTTAGGTCAGCGAAGTATTATGCATGCAGCTCTTTTCCTTAAATAGTTATCACTAGAGGGCGGATTGCTCTATGCACGAAAAACAGCTAAAATATGCATGCAACTGTGCAGTAAAAACTTTAAATGTGCAATAGAAAATGATGTAGAACTATATTTTCCCGAAAACTATACATAATCATATGTTGAGTGTGGATGTTCTTTGCACTCGAGCAGTGTAAGCTCAGTTCGTTCACCACCTATTCAACCTGTTACTTTATGGCTTACGGAACTCGCAAGTGTTACAGTTAGAAAATATATTTTTCATGATTCTATTACACAAAACTCGTTCGTCTATTGGTAAGGATATTTTTGTACTCATAGAAAGTTCTTTGTACACCACAACTTGTAAATGGACAGAACTTCAAAGCATTAGTGTCATAAGATTTCTGCGCTTCTCTCTCCCTGCAGAACTGACCTCACTCGATGGAGGCGACAACTTCTTGTATATTCCATATCCTCCGGATCTAGACGCTCTAGGACCTGAATTTAAAATATTTCTTTACTCTTTTCACATTTCGTTTCCAGACAACGAGCTATCGCTTACAGAATTTTAATATGTGCAGGATGCCTATACAGTCTCTCATCAGTCATCACCCTCTTTTTCTCCATCTTCGGTATTTCCGAAATGAACGCCAAATTTTGGAACATGCCGAATCCTATATTCCAATATTTTGAAAAACTTACTGTTTTGGCTTAAGTAAATCCACCTCTAATCATGTGCGCTTCTGTTCAACTATTACAATCTGAGCAGAAAAAATGTAAAAAGTAGTCATTTTTCGAACTTTCACCTATCGCAATTTTGAACTGGAGCGACACATCGATCCCAGAGCTATTCCGAAACCTTCCTTTCATCAAGATGTTTAAAACGATTTATTAATCGGAGCCTCTTGCAATTTAAAAATTTTTAGTTACCCCGCTTCCACTTCTCGTCTTCCTCGTTGGGACGTTAAAGGCATAAAAACGACAGCACATGGAATAACTTTGCTAGAGAAATGTTTTTCTCCCTTGTACTATACTGGTCAACACGAGCAAGAAAATACTGATAAAATGGTCTCCGCCATTTTGAATAGGGACAACATATTCCTAGGGATGGTCCAAAATTTTTCTCTTCTCAAGACCTTTCAAACGATTTACTGTATTATTAGACCCACCTTGCCATTCATTTTTTTAAATCCCACACACCGCCTCAGTGAGATGAGAGGTGGAATTGTTAACCTCTAGAAATAAAAGAACATATTTAATTTCTATTCGTTCCGAAGAAATCGGGGTGAGGACAGATTTCATGTATTTGAAAAAAGAGATTGAATTTCGAGATAACACCGCAAAACAAGCAATCGAGGTAAAGCAGAGGTAAAACGCTGAGCGTTAAAGTTTGTGTGACATTTGCGGAAGAACGCCATTGCTCCCATCCCCGTGCGTTCAAATCACACAGTAGTTCAGAATCACGAAAAAAACATGTTAAAAAAATGAATGACTTTAATGCTTTCGAATATAGTTTGAGTTTGACAGGGCAATTAAAGATCATAGTGACTATATACAGGATGTTCAAATAGGACGTTAGGTGTAATAAAAATCTCCAAAAATGGTCCGTTACAACCCAGCTCCCGTAGTCCAGACGGTAACGTTTGGATTTCAGATAGGCAATGGGTTAGGTATGCTAGTTCGAACCCCGTGGCCGGCTATCTTAACTGAGGTTTCCGGAGTTTTACACAGTTTCACCAGGTAAATGCCGAGATGGTACTTTAAGTAATACCCCGGCCTGAGCCAAAGATGCCAGGTCACAAATTCAAAATGGTTCGTTAGAGGAAGACCTTGACAAAGGTCGTGAAGTGTATGTACAAAAAAAAAAAAAAAAAAAAAAAGACAACGTTTGGAAAATGTCCAAAAAGCAAAAACAGAGCTAGACTGATTTCTTATTTTTTTCCTTTTGCTTAGAGAGATGTCAGTGCAAAACTTGTTAGTACTTTAATACTACCATTTTATTTTAATTTCTGACCTTATCGACGTTTAGCCTATATTCATCGTGAGAAATGACAAACTTGAAAGGGAATAGGCTCGGACCTATATAGAAGGTATCAACCCGGCAATCGTGTGATGCAATTAAGCAAAACCTGGTTTGAGGTTGAACTGCCGCTTGGCAGAATGACCATGACGGCTGGGTGACTACTTCTGTTAAAAGTGTGTGGATGGACGCTTGCGGACAGAGAGTAACGATAGGGATCAAGGAAATAACGATCCTCGCCTCGTGATATTCTGCATAGTTTTCCAGCGAACCCCCCTGGTAATACTAGATTGAGTAAACATTTAAGAACAGCATGAGGTGTATTTTGAAAGTGTGTACTCGATTTCGGTTTAGTGAAATTTTTTCGTGCTTTTCACCATTAGGTACCGTTGGGTATTTAGGTTGTTATTGCTAGGTATTCAACCTGGCAGTGAGCAAATCAAAGCAAAATTGATATTATATAAATTACTGCGTTTCCGTACTTTGAGAACTTAAAATTGCATATGTGATCACTTGCATGACAGTGAAGATTTAGAATAGTGTTGCCACTCGAAAAGAATCTCGAAGGTAGTAAATACTTCCGTCTCCAGACGGATTGCAGTTTATGCACAAAAAAAAATTACTTTTTTTCCACTACACATTTCGCTTTGAATTACAGTACAAAAGATGAGCTACAGTTATTTTAGTGAATTTATATGTAGAAAATAGCTTACGAGTTTATCATCAAAATGCTCGCTGTAGTAGTGTTGATATGTAGGTGAGCTGAGGTGAATCCAATAGTGTTTGTTAAAATGCCGATGTAAAACAAATCCCTTCGGGCAGCGTGATCTTTCGAAGTTTCAATTCCGTAAATAGGGTGAACGTGCTTTGCAACAATTCCGTAAGTAAAATTTTAAACAAATATACACGCAAAACATGCAAATACACTTGATTTATCCATTTATATGCACAATAAAATCTCACAATTTCATTGGAAACTGAAACGAAATTTGAACCACGCAGCATATCTAATATTCACAAAAATAGAAATATGCAAAGTCCACCCTCTAGTTATCATAGACACTTCTGTAAGCTCCTAATGACAACCAGCGACCCCTAAAAAATTGTAACGAAATGGATCTTTTCGTTAAATATGCACTCTTATCTAGTTGATCAACAGATGCGAACATGGCGTCACTTCGAGTTGTGGTGCACTTATTTTACTGCAAAGGTCAACACACAATGTCTTGTGGGCGGAGAGAGGTTCGATAGTTGTTTTTTTTTCTTTATTATGCGCGAGCCATATGTCATTTAACACACTCCATATGCTCGATCCCAGCGCGGAAGCAGGCAGAAATTAGTTCCACGTACCTACGTTTGGTTTTATCACTCGTGTTGTAAGAAAAAAGTTTTTTTTTTTCTGTTAAGGTTTTTTTTTTCTTCATATTTTTTGTATTCTTTTTCACTTTTCAAAACGTCGTCTGTTTGTTTTTCCATAGCAAGTGATTTCATGCTTTAAGCTGCAGATAATCAATGTAATCGGCAGGATTGGAGTAATGCTTTCATACATTCGTCCCTATTTACTTTCCCTTGTTTCCCTGCAGGCTTCGGAGAAGTCTTTACTATAAACTGAAAACTATGAATTACCGAAATATGCTCTTATCCTGTACATACAATACATTAATTTCTAATTGCAGTATTTTTCAAGGAAGATGTCTATTTTTGATCATAATTACCGCCTGCAAAAATTAATTTAGCGCAGAATTCCGGGAAATAACCTGCTTCTATTCAAGGGCAGATGTATGTGTGGGTTTCCTATTCCTAGTACATTGTTTTTGAATTTAATTTTCAAGGCCTTTAGTAAACTTTCGCTTAGGATAATGAGATGAAATGAAGGAAGTGGGAGGGAACAGGAGAGCCCCGAGAAAACACCCGCACGGTGTTTGTCCACCACAAAGCCCACATGGCATGGCCAGGGATCGATCCGACGACCCCTAGCGCAAGAGGTGAGCGCTCTACCAATTGAACCACCACGACCCCACTAGTACATTGTTTCAATATTGAAACACTACGCATTGCTCCCTGGTGCTCCGAACTCCAAGGCTCTCTCCCATACTCGAAAAATACATACAGATATGAACAGTGTAGCAAAAACATTGTCACATACATATTTCAAAAGACTTGCATAATGAATACTCTCGTAAAGAAGCAATATATATAGGTTTCTTCTAATGAGTCTGTTGCAGTAGTGCTCTGAGAAGTATTATTTCAAAACATATAACGAATCCACGTCGCGCCTTTTTGAAAGTATAATAAGTATTATCGGCATGTTACAGTATGGGGGCCATTTGAAAAATTGAATTTTAAAATACGGAGGCAGCGCTGACAACTAGGTACAGGGAACAACCACAGCAGTTAGTTAATACAAAAACACGTTGTTGTGGTATAATTATCTGTTCATAATAAATAACAGATCAACGTATCTCGAAATTTCAGAACGGTATCGTTCGTTTTACTATATCCTCAGATTGATAAAATCACTCTGCCTTTTTTACATCTGCTTATGCCTTGGGACCTCATCAATAACCAGAAACAGTGGAAATGGGTTACTGCTATGTGTATGTATTAACTAAATGTAAGTAGACACATAGTAGTGGCCGTAACTAGAGCAGATTTTTTTACATGAAAGGAATATAAATAATTCTTGTTATTCTATCATTTATTAGGTTATTATTGCGATATATAACTGGTAGTTTGAAGATAATCCCTTTGTTACTGACTGTTTCAGATTCATAGCCTAAGTCGTAGATAACTGTTGATACCCCAAACAAGATACTCGTGGAGCAGATGCGTGAATATCGGGTCTTTGACGTAATTACCTTTTGTATGTTTCGTATAAGATACAATGAGAACACTGACTATATCGATTATGATGCAGCTTGCATGTATACAAACTATTCATCATA
>JAGDQP010069001.1:0-10944 GCA_022664845.1 Lepisma saccharinum
GCGTAAAGTGAAGTGTCACCGTCAATGTCACGGATGCAAATGGCAAATTACGTCCTGCATGGTCCTTTAGTAGGATTTCAATGGTATCAAAACTAATTTTTGATAATGGAAAATAATGAACGTTTTGAAATGTAATGGTTTGCACTTTTCTATGATTAGTATCGCTCATGGCTACAATTCGAAGTAGCGGTGCTTTTATATCACCTACATATTGAGGTTGAATAAGATCGGTATACACAAGTACTTGTTGTGGGTATCCAATACTTAGATAGGGTTGTTTTTGTATAGTACTAAGTTTTAAAATGTTGATGTTGGGTTCGAATCCTAATTGCAATGCCAGCCCGGGTGATAGTCGTATAGCTTGAATATTATCTGTTGTTTTTATACGTACTGTATTTGAATATGTAAATTGTATCCAGGGTGTAATTTTGTTTAATTCATCTAATAATTGCTGGATGGTTGCATAATACCCAGACGTAATGCGATGTTTTATTTTCATTCCATCCGTTAAATCAAACCAAAAAATATTTTCCCCATCACGAACATTGTCACATGTGAGTGGACTATGTATTTCACTAAGTCCAACCACCCACCTCGGATCATTCAAATGAATTCGGTGATTCAAAATATTACGAAAACGAGTAGGCGTATTATGCATATACGTATGTGTACTGGCATTCGAACTTAGCGTAATGTAAAAACTATCATCACTGCTGTCTGAAATCATGATGCTTTCCGTTTAAAGTGTAGTGTAATGCTTGACGTTGCAAATAGAAATGGCAACTTTTGACCACGTTTATCTTTTAAGTCTACGTGTAATGTATCGAAATATGGCTTTTCCACTTTAACATAGTGCGGACGATCAAACATAAATGATTGAATGTGACCATATTGGTAATTGTGCACACTTATTTTACGAAGTATTTGTCCCATATTAGTTTGGGTTTTAACCACATCAAGACAAACATTAATTTCCGAAGGGATGCTATAATCTAAATTACATGGATATGGTGCGCCAATTGTAACTATCATTGGTCGACGACGTCGACTGTGTGGATAATAGTGAATACGATGATTTTCTATGTTTGGATCACTATTGAATCCAAGTAAACTTTTGTAATTCCGGTGTCATCCCAATCACATATTGACGTTTACGATACCGGTGATGTTTAATAAATACATAATTACGCGTGTGATCGTAATACAACATACGAGGATCATCAATGCCTGTTGCATCATTATCTTCATCATCTGTATCAGGTATAAGCGGATCGTCACCAGCAAGTTCAGCTTCCAATTGTTTATTGAGAAGAGTGACTTTAAGTAACTCGCCGAGTGTTAATCGTAAATGTTCATCTATCTCCGCCTTTTCTTTTGCCACCTTTAAGTCCCGTGCTTGTTTTTGTGCGCGGAGATATTCCGGAATACTTTGCAATAAGGTATCTACAGAGTTGTAATACCCAGGTGGAAATTTAATATTATATTTTGTTTTCGTTTTCCCATCCGTATAAATAATAATTTCTTCCTCCCGCTGAAGATTATAAAAACTCCACGGAATTGTTACTGCTGTTAAGCCCAGGGGGGTACAGTCAGGCGATCGGAAGTGTTCGGCCGTTGTCGGCTGTGTGACGTATGCAGGAGTTGTCAGGTTACTGAGGGCTCGTTGTCTACATAGCGAATGCATTCATTTACAGACTTGTTTACGCATTTACTTGAGTAGATATTATGTAATTAATACACAATATTTATTTGTATTTACGACAGGTGAGGGAGAAAGAGAAAAAGAGATATGGGAGGGAGAGCATATTTAATAAATATGTATGATTTTGAAGTCAAATCAAATTTATAAGAAATATATACGATTTGACTTCTTAATACTGTCAAGGAGTTGGTCTCGTGTTTTTCCTCTTCCTCTCTAGCATACAGTACAGTCTCTCTGGACAGTCAATATTTTAACCAATTTATTTCTATTTGTTTTTCAATGTGTTAAAATTCAATCAATTCTTTATAGTTTTAAGATCTTACATTTTACAGAGTAATTTAGTGCTGTTTACTCTAACCCTACTCGTTTCCCAACCGGGCTTGGGACCGACTATGGCGGAGTTAGGGAGGGGGTAAAGTTCCGTATTTTTTTAATTGATTGATGTGTTACTGAGATTTCGTAGGTCTTTATTAACGATATACTACAGCCTTAGACATTCTGGATGCACTAAAACGAGAATTTACTTACGCAGACTTAAATTTCTACTTTACCCATTATTTTGCTCTCTTGATACTCTTCAATTTTTGGTCATTTCTTAATTTTGTATTAAGATTCCTTACTCGAATGAATGTCCGAATGCGGACAAAAAGAGATATAATAGCAATGTTTAGACTTGGAAACCTAGCACTGAGAATTTTTTCAGCGTTTTTCATGACCCCTGGCTTCTTGCTCAAGTTGTTTGGCGGATGATACGAGCAAAATGCAGCTTCCATTTCTTGTACGGTTTCAAAAAAATCCTGGTTGGGTTTGTACAATCCACCACGTGATACTAAATCTGTCCAACTTCTGTCTTGCTCACTTACAGAAGGCAGACTATCTGTACGGGCTCCTAGTGTTGAGTCTACGGCACGGCACTTATAAGCTAAATAGCCTGCTAAAAATACGAATATAACTCTGTTGAATTTGTGGAAATTATATAATGTCAATTTCTTGTTTGGTGTTTTTGGAACTTTCATTCTCGAACCCGGACAACATAGAACTTACGATGTTTGTGTTACTTTCAGTCATGGGATTATCCTTGTCTTCCGTCAGGCATTTCGACCTCGCTCATTGGCCATTTGTTGGTAAATTTAAAGGTAAATTACTGGAGTAGCAATAGACGCACACTATTTTTAAATTCTGTAGTTAGAGGGTGATCATAAAACCCTCCGACGTCACGAACCCGAGAAAAGACATACTCTAAAGCGTCTTGATTGTTAATACAAAGTGTTTATTATGAATTTTTCTCATTTCTGCATGAAGTCCAGAAAGTGCATTGATTGGCTGTATAATGCCGTGCTGGAATGGCAGTAAATTCTTGTGGCCACACACTCGTAGAGAATCAATCACATCTCTCATTGAACTTAATATATTTTTCTGCAATTGGATAAACACCGAATTAACTTTTCATACGGTCACGTCATAATTTTCTTTTACATAAGAATTAATTATATCGAACCAGTCATTTATAAGACTATACAAATCTGCAACTTCATTTTCACGAAGGAAAAAAATATGTAATAGCCTTAATCGTTCTTCTCGAAAATAATTGAACTGCATATAATACTTGCTGTGTATCTCCACCTGTTATAGAGATATGTGTGTCAGTTATGCTGAGAGGCAAATATATTTCACTTTGTTTTTTCTCTAGTACAGACTGAATAACTATTTTCGTAATAACAGTTCCAGAAGAAAGAAGAAACCCTTTATCAAGGAAATGATTTCTAAGTAATTTAAGAAGATGCGGTACATCTGCAAAAAACCAAATGTTCGTTTTGTCACACGGATTCGGGAAGTAAGGATTTAATGATGTTACAGATAAGTCTCTCCAAACTCTCATGTTTCCTAAACGCATCCAACAATATTATACCCGGCTTTATTTAACGCTAAAATCACAGCTTCTAATGTACTTTTCGACATCTGTGCGTCAAAATCATAATATATTATTTGTTTCCATTGTGGATAGATTCCACGAACTAGAATAACCTGTAAGGAAAACGAAACTGTGTGAATCAACGGTTTTCAGTTCTATAACACTTGAACTATTTCATTATAGTGAATACCCTGAGAACAGAGTGGGCAACGTTATAGTTGTGAAAAGTCCGTCATGCCATAGCGAAAAAAATCTCCATATACAGCTCTCACAATCCCGTTTTACACTGAATTTTAACACCAATAACAAGGGGGAGGATTTGTGAAGGAATCGGTCCTTGCCTTTTTCAAATGCTATCCCGGTACGTGTCTGGTGCGACCCAGGGAAAAGTATGGGAAACCTCAGCCAGGTTGTCTTAGATTGCAATAAAATTCCAAACTGAATTCAATCTGATAACTATAATCTCCTAGACTGATTTTTCGATGTACATCCAACTTCCCACTCCCAATATACATTAATTTAGCGAACTGCCAAGATTTATTTGAAATATTTTCCGTATATAGATATTTAATAATTTTAAACGGGATGATGATAATTTAAGAATTATATAGTTCCGATTTAAAAATGTACTATACTTTTATTAGTCTCCAGGAATAACCTTAAAATACAATATGTAGGTCTTGGGTAGAGGTGGACCTCAGCTTAGCAATTGGAAGATCTTGGTAATGATTCTAGCGGTCGCCCATCCTGACTGACGTTGTCAGAGATGTTCCTGTCAAGCCAGGTAAATGCCGAGATGGTACCTTCAAGCTAGACTCTGGTTTTCTTTCCTTATCACGACCTGAACCAAACTTCCTTAAAGTTTGTAATTCAAATCAAAATGTACATCGTGATATGATAGAAAAATTGGTAAAGTTTAAGATATGGCATATTTTAATAAGAAGTCTTAAATACTTTCTCATTGAATCAAGAAATTCTAAAAGGAAATATGGAGACAACGTAGAAAGATGTTTTCTGAATTATGGTAATATTAATTAAATAGACATAACCGTACAGTTAATTATTTACGGAACCAAAGTGACACGTAATGTTACTTACATACACATTGCAAGTACTTAGAATTTTGAAACTCATTTATGTTAGTAACCGGGTTCATTAAACATGCAACTATGCTGCTATATCATGACACAAAAATTACATTTGATATATGAATATTATATCTCGAAGAACACAGCATGAAGAAAATCTTACATTTATACACACTCTCACATAAACACACACACACACAGAGAGAGAGAGAGAGAAAGAGAGACAGACAGACAGACAGACTTAGAGAGCATTAAAGGTCAGATCGACATTTAATTAAATTACCATTGTGCATAATTGAATAAATGCAAAATTTAAGGCGTTAGGCCCACGACTCAAAGGTCCCGGGTTCGAGTCCCGGCATGGGTGTGGATTTTAACTCGAACGTGACGGATAATCGTGATGGGCCGAAGTCAAAAGTTACTAGACTGGCCCATATAAAATAGTTTATCAAAGTTTTTTATTAAGACTACAACTTCTTGTGTATCATACTCGCAGGAGATCCATCTATGTAAAAAAAATAGTTCCAATATTTCATTGCTTTGAAAAAAAATTAAACACAGTTACAAGTCATCTGTCAATACTACAAAATGCTCATTTTAAACAAAAAGCAACAACAAACACAACAACTTAATCACTGCACTATAGAGATAAAGACAATAAACTCCACATCCAACAAACACACTACTTTTCCTCTGGAATAAAGGCGAGATTCGTGCTGTCAATATTCAATAACACGTGCCGTTAGCTGTTTCCTGTGTGTGTACAACTCCGGATGACGTCACGCGACCGCCAACCTGAAACCCCTGTTAAAGGCTTCGGAGGCCGAAGACGGTGCTACTTTCTTAGTTTAATATATAATTTTGAAACAAACCCTCCTGCATGTCTAATTCCCATATTTCGTGATACTCCTTTTTAGAAATGAAGCAGGAGGCAAGTGGTTTCCCTGCAGGTTGTTCAACGGAAGAGGACAAACAGAACTATATCCACGATTATGAACAACATGAAAACATCAAACTAAAGTACCATAACATTGAGCGAAATGAATGATTAAGATACATTTCGAAGATTTTTCTAAATTCCTTATTTGGGAAATGGGGACAACGTACAAATTTACCCCAAACAAAAGTTATCAGTGACGTCCGAGAATTTTTGAAATTAATACTAAATCCGCAGTTTCCTCAGTTATCCCCATTTACGATAAAAATTTAATCGTTACGTACAAGGACACAGATAATGCTAATACACCACTTCCCTCTTCCAATTGTACCATATCGGTTTATATCATCGTGGGCAAGATTACGGATTTACGAATTAATTGAAACCGTAGGATATGACAGAGTATTGTAAGTTGACACAGACTCGATTATGTATATCCAAAATAAACATGAAGAACCTTTGCTTTCTACAGGTAACTACTTAGGGGAATTAACAGATGAAATACCTAATGGATGGGAAATGGTAGCATTCATTGGTCTGGGTCCGAAAATTATGCTTATCGCATACGTGAAATAAGTACTGGGGATGTGAAGGAAATTATCAAAATTAGAGGAATCACGCTAAATTATCGAACAAAAAAAGAAACTGATTTTAATCACTTTTACGATTTGGTAACAGAGAAAACGTAACGTAAAGTTATCTTTTCCCCTAACAATATATGTAGAAAGCCAGGATTCGCCATTGTTTCACGACCACAGACCAAGACACACCAAGTGACGCACAGCAAAAGACGACGAATCATAACTCATGTGACAATCACCGAATATATGACCTTACCCTATGGGTATCACGGTACATAAATCCATAAACTGCCGTAATCCTGCTCGAAATGATATACATATAAAATATTCGTATGCATGACCACAGTTGAAATCAAAATGCTGCCGATACAACACCCAGCAACAATTCTTCTCTCGGGTCCATCCCGCGAAGAAAAAACATGTTTTGTTAACAAACAGCTAACATATAAAGATCAAATCTTTAGCATTAAATTTAATGAAATCGTTTGGTGCTATGGGGCAACAGTCCCGAACCTTAGTGTTCAGAATATTAAATTTTATCGCGGTATTCCGGATATGGAAACGTTTAAAATCCAATCGAACTCGTTGTTGATTTTAGATGATCTAATTCGTGAAACCAATGATAACGCTGCTAAACTGTTTACAAAATATGCGCATCATAAAAGTCTGTCTGTAATATTTATTGTGCAAAACCTATTTCCCAAAGGGAAGCATGCAC
Organism: Lepisma saccharinum; assembly: GCA_022664845.1. Lineage (NCBI taxonomy): Eukaryota > Metazoa > Arthropoda > Insecta > Zygentoma > Lepismatidae > Lepisma > Lepisma saccharinum. Next base: position 6,939 of record JAGDQP010069001.1, read on the forward strand.
GTGATATTTCTTTAAATGCACATTATATTATCGTGTTTAAGAATCCACGTGATAAATTACACATTGAGCATCTTGCAAGGCAAATTATGCCACGTCATAATAAGGGTGTTGTAGAAGTTTTTGAAAAAGCTACAGAAAAACCGCATGGTTACCTAATGTTTTATTTAACTCAACAGACACCTGATACATTACGCATACGTACAAACATATTTCCAAATGAAACCATGGATGTGTACGCGCATGTAAACGACATGCACACACCCATTACGCTCAGTTGACATCAAGGTGTCGAGCCTGAAACAGTACCGATATGAGCTCCGTGCACTTTGTAAATGTAAGGGTAAACACCGTAAACAGATATTACAAAAAGCACCCGGTGGACTAATTCGTATCATTGCACAAGTGGCAAAAATGCAATAAATGGTAACATTCACCTATCGCCGCGTCAGAAGCAAAGATTACGCCGACATAAGAAGACGCTACGTGCGTTGTCTGTTACACGTTCTAGTATAAAACGTAGACGAAAATTATTATTACAAAAGGGTGGTGCATTTTTGCCTTTACTTTTAGCACCTATATTAAGTGCAGTTGCAGGAAGTTTATTTAATCGATAACATGGCTACCTCACAATTTCAAAGAATGATTCTGGTTCCCGAGCAAGCGACAGCGCAATTGGTATCATCAGTAAAATCCACGGAATCTCATCAAGCACGACTCGATGAGGAAACGCAAGGAATATAACAACGTAATGATCTTACAGCGCACGAAAAATTGAAGATCTACCAACAGGCTTTGCACCGATACTTGGATCATACTCCACAGCCACATAAACCCACCGCATTACATCTTGTAGAAACGAGCACAACGGACGAGGGTCCAACTTCTAATCCATTATTTCAATTGATTCTAGATTCTGTTCCGAAAACACTAAGTCGAAAAACAGGAGTATAATAAACCTTTTACATACATCCAAACGAATCAGTTGGAATCCAACAGGCGTAATAACCATTGATAATACCATCGTTCCAGGGTCCAACATAATCGATCTTGTCAATGAGGTGGTAAGAAAACGTTCGCCGCGAAATCCAATTGGTGTTCAGACATTTAAACAATTACTGCAAGAAATTAATATTCCAAGAGTTGATTAATTTTCAGTTTAGGGGAGGTGCAAGTGTGGTAAAAGGTATCATCAAACGCAAGGTAAATAAGCGTACCATTAAAAAAACAAGGAAACGTGTTATAAACAAATTTCGATTTTATAAGTTGTAAGGATGTCTTTATCAAAGGTGTATTATACCTATAAAGATCCAGCATCTTTAGGAAGCATTACAAAACTCAAACGTAAAACCAGGAAACCAAGTGTTGATATTAAAAAGTGGTTAGCTTCACAGGATGCATATACTTTACATGCACCGGTTCGTAAAAATTTTCCACGGAAACAGTAATAGGTAAGTGCGCCAAACGAACTTCTGCAAATGGACTTGGCAGATATGCAAAATGTTGTAAAATATAATGACGGGTACAGATACATTTTATGTTCCATTGATGTGTTTTCACGGTATGCAACGTGTATTCCTGTTAAAACCAAAACAGGACCGGTTGTAGCAGAGGCCATTACATCCAGTTTACAAACACTAAAATTACCTTTAATACACTGTCAAACGGATTTAGGGATAGAATTTTTTAACAAACACGTCAAAGGTGTATTTCAAAAGTATGGCGTAAATCATTAAATTGAACATTCGGAAATGAAAGCTGCACTTGTCGAACGATTTATCCGTACGTTGAAGGAAAAAAATTACAAGTACTTTACAGCAGAAAATACGTACCGGTACATTGACGTATTGTCCGATCTCGTGCATAGTTATAATCACACAACACATTCCACAATTAAAATGGCACCTGTTGAGGTTAATGATTCCAATGTGAATGAAGTGTGGAAAACACTCTATGGTAACAAACAAAGACACAAAACTATATGTAAATTGCATTCAGGTTAGTATGTTCGTGTAAGTAAATATAAGCATAAACTGGAAAAGGGATACCTGCCGAAATGGTCACGTGAAATCTTTATTGTTGCCAAATGCATTAAAAGTCCCCTGTTACGTACAAACTCAATGACAGGAATGGCGATCCCATCAAGGGAATATTTTATAGTCAAGAATTGCAAAAGGTTCATGTGGGTAAAAGGAACACGTACCTCATTGAGAAAATGCTGAAACGACAAAAAGGATGGGTCTATGTAAAATGGCTAGGTTATCCCTCAAGTATGAATAGTTGGATGCGTCAAGGATCCGTTCAGTCGGCATCATGACGTCATCCATGCAAGCTGATGAATTTTATGTGACATTACCATCAAACGCGAGTGCACATGTATTTGCTAATACCACCGCATCTTATACGACCAAGCTCGCACAACCACTTTATCCTACCGGAAATTGGGTGGTAGGCTTAACTGCAGTAACAATTCCGTGGAGTTTTTATAATCTTCAGCGGGAAGAAGAAATTATTATTCATACGGATGGGAAAACGAAAACAAAATATAATATTAAATTTCCACCTGGGTATTACGACTCTGTAGATACCTTATTGCAAAGTATTCCGGAATATCTCCGCTCACAAAAACAAGCATAGGACCTAAAGGTGGCAAAAGAAAAGACGGAGGTAGATGAACATTTACGATTAACACTCGGCGAGTTACTTAAAGTCACTCTTCTCAATAAACAATTGGAAGCTGAACTTGCTGGTGACGATCCGCTTATACCTGATACGGATGATGAAGATAATGATGCAACAGGCATTGATGATCCTCGTATGTTGTATTACGATCACACGCGTAATTATGTATTTATTAAACATCACCGGTATCGTAAACGTCAATGTGTGATTGGGATGACACCGGAATTACAAAATTTACTTGGATTCAATAGTGATCCAAACATAGAAAATCATAGTATTCACTATTATCCACACAGTCGGCGTCGTCGACCAATGATAGTTACAATTGGAGCACCATATCCATGTAATTTAGATTATAGCATCCCTTCGGAAATTAATGTTTGTCTTGATGTGGTTAAAAGCAACCTAATGTGGGACAACTAAGTGTGCACAAGTACAATATGGTCACATTCAATCATTTATGCTTGATCGTCCGCACTATGTTAAAGTGGAAAAGCCATATTTCGATACATTACACGTAGACTTAAAAGATGAACGTGGTCAAAAGTTGCAATTTCAATTTGCAACGTCAAGCATTACACTACACTTTAAACGAAAAGCATAATGATTTCAGACACCAGTGATGATAGTTTTTACATTACGCTAAGTTCGAATGCCAGTACACATACGTATATGCATAATACGCCTACTCGTTTTCGTAATATTTTGAATCACCGAATTCATTTGAATGATCCGAGGTGGGTGGTTGAACTTAGTGAAATACATAGTCCACTCACATGTGACAATGTTCGTGATGGAAAATATTTTTGGTTTGATTTAACGGATGGAATGAAAATAAAACTTCGCATTACGTCTGGGTATTATGCAACCATCCAGCAATAATTAGATGAATTAAACAAAATCACACCCTGGATACAAATTACATATTCAAATACAGTACGTATAAAAACAACAGATAATATTCAAGCTATACGGCTATCACCCGTGCTGACATTGCAATTAGGATTCGAACCCAACATCAACGTTTTAAAACTTGGTACTGTACAAAAACAACCCTATCTAAGTATTGGATACCCACAACAAGTATTTGTGTTTACCGATCTTATTCAAACTCAATATGTAGGTGATACCAAAGCACCGCTACTTCGAATTGTAGCCATGAGCGATACTAATCATGGAAAAGTGCAAACCATTATATTTCAAAACGTTCATTACTTTCAATTATCAAAATTAAGTTTTGATACCATTGAAATCCTATTAAAGGACCATGCAGGACGTATTTTGCCATTTGCATCCGTGACATTGACGGTGACACTTCACTTTACGC
>JAGDQP010069002.1:0-10944 GCA_022664845.1 Lepisma saccharinum
GTTAACATGACGTGTTTTTAACTATTATATTGAACTGTGCCCTAGATGCTTTCCAAGTTTATTCCATAAAAGTTGTTCTTATACGCGAATAGAATAAAATTAACTAGGTTTGTCAAGTTCTCATTTGCATGTTGAAAACAGATTGAATTTTAAACTATATTTCAACGAACATTTAATATCGTTAAAATGGCGTTAATGTGAAATGTTTTCGACTACGACATATATTTCGCTTTATATGCGTTTTTCTAAGGCGACATATTACACTTGCCATCGCTGATCATCGTTTGTCATTGCGTCCTGAGCTTGACTACATTCATCTCAGCAGGCTTTCGGGATACTAGTTTTGGTATTTCCTGAAATCCTTTACTTGGGAAATAACGGTACTTTTTCATGTATCTCCTCTGGAATAGCTTCAAATCTTCGAACAATTTCCAGTTCTTTAACTAGTGTCACATCGGACAGTCACAAAGATTTTTCTGACGACTGGCGGCATCAGGTTGACCAAACCACTACAGATCTGGGCTTCTGAAGCTTGTTTCTCTAAGTCTCTAATCACTTTGCACCGATTCACCACGAAGTTTTCTAAATTTCCGCCAAAGCTTGTGTTGTATGGTGTGTGTTTTAACGACGTTAACTTTGCACTTGTTATATCATGTGAGTGATAGTATCGGAGGAAAGAATAGTAAAAGTCCTCGTCCTCATGGAATACATTCGCATTGGAGTGGAACCAAGGAAGTGCAGGTCCCTTCAGAACAAAAGGTAGGATTCGTAACCATTGACTGCGAGGTACTCCCATTAATGTAGCCTCACTCTCGAATTGTTTCACGAATGCTCGAGCTGACACGCTCGTTTTTCCTTCTGCATATGTCGTGAAAGATCTCAATTCCATTAAGTTGATGTGGATGGTGCTATCTTGACTGTAATATGTTCTATCATTCTTTGGCTCACATCTTTGCTCTCTTTAGCGCTTCCTCTCCTTCTTTAACATACAACTCTCTCGTCTTCCCTAGTCAATACTTGAAGAGCTATCGCTGTCATGTCCCGAGTATACACTGTTACCGTCATCGCCTCCGTATGATTCATAAGGACTCGTTCTTCTTGTGCGACAGTTATTTTCTCTTTGTTCAGGGAATCAATTATTTATTCTACTCCTGAAGTGTGGGATCACATCACACATGAACATTCACTGCTCCTGGCCCTCCCATCCGGGTTCCATTTGCATCTCCATTCTGCAAATCCGCATTTGACTTCTTCCCCGTGAACAGAATCTTTCTAGGGGAGCCGTTGCCGCAGGCCAACATGTTTGTTAACTGTTCTTCTACAGCTGTAACTTATCGTACTAATTGTTCCTGCTCATCATGTCGTTTTGGACCGTGGGTCACCATCTTCCATCTCTTCCTGTCGCTCAGTCAGCGCTTTTAATTCCTGACTTTTCTTCAAAGGGTTGACTTCTTGTTTCATTTGAGGTATGATAATAATATTCCTTTGCATCGTCTCCTTTACCCGGGACATATCTACCTTTCGATTTTCTTTCCAGTACAAGTCCGACACTCGGGCTACTTCCATCGATTTTAGTAGGGCTGTCAACGAGTCTATTTTTGCTTCTTCCTTCAATCCATTTTCCATCCCAATCTGGATACACTTTGGATATAATTCCGGTTCTATTGACTTAAATACCAATTCTCCTTTGGCCTCCTGATACAGATACAGGTGGTATTTTCCTTGACAATTCTCACGCTTGATTTTTATTGGGCGTAAACTTTCTTCAGTGTTTCTGTTGGAATACTCGTTCCCCGTCACTCCAGTATTCTGCATCTGCATAAATGAAGTAGGGCTTCCTTCTGCTGCTCTCGTTTTCTCCTCTTTAGTGGGCTGTCAAAAGTTTATGCCAACATATTTTAATCGCCCCGCACACACGGGCGGGTACCCCGAACACACACATACATTTATATATATTTCACTTCGTCACTTTTCTAACGTATTTATATAGTTGATCAGCTTCTTAGGTTCTGTTTGTAATAGCGTTTATAGTTTCACTACTTTGTTAGTTGGCTCTCTCTATTTTCGTTCATTTTACAGAGTTTCCACAAATTTCGTCATATTAAACACTCTCCACAATCTTAAAATATAGTTCGGTGTTTTAATATGATTATAATTATAGAAATAAAGCCTGCAATATCGTAGTGTGAGCAACAGTGATCGTGTGTATTATAGTGGTTGATCACTATAATTCCGAGTCGCAAATGTCTACTAATACAAATTTCTTTTGACGAAAAAGGCTCAGAATGGATTTTGTTTTCAGAAGCATATATAGAGAGATTTTGTAGCGTATTACAAAAATATGGTAAACTGGTCGTTACTTAAATATTATTTTATCTACAGAATTTTCATTACATTTTTATGATTTTTTTTATCTGTTGTACTCTCTATCTACTGTTTTATTTTTAACGAAAATTAGATACAAAAGAAAATTCAATGATACGTTTTTACCACAGATACCACAGAATCTGAATTAAATCTTTTATATACACGCAATTCCATTTGGTACATGCACACTGTAAGTGAGAATCGTGTGAATTGAAGGAGAGGGAAGAAAACATTTTATTTATTAAAAATCACATACAAATATTAAATGCTATGTTCTAACCAGAATTACCACCAAATCTAGACCAAATATTATCTGCACACGGAAGTGACCTTGATTCATGCATAATGTAAATGAGATGGGTGTGAATTGAAGTAGAGGGAAGAAACGATTTTATTTATTAGAAAAATCAAATACTAACATTAAATTCTACGTTGTTACCATAGTTACCACCCAATCTGAACCAAATATTTTCCGCACACGCAAATGACTTTAGTACATTAACACGCTAAGCCAAATTAGTGAAGTTTGTGAGAAAGCGAAGAAATATATTCTTTTTAATTAGAAAGGTGATGTACTGAATGTAATGTGAATCTAAATCTTAATGTGAATGTTTCAATCTGTATGTCTTTTTCAATGTAAATTTTGCTCTACACAAAGTTATAGTTCATTCGAATGTGAATGTGAATGTAAAGCTGAATGTGAATCTGTATCAGAGATGGAATTCATTCGAAAGTGAATGTGAATCTAACTTCTAGATTCACAATCATTTGAATGTGAATCTGAATCTAACTTCAGCCCGGTTTAGTTATAGGTTAGTAAGTGTCTTTTACGGACCTTATTTCATGTCTTTAAAGTGTTATTCTATGGGGGAAAATAACAATTGGGAGTTAGTTTGAGAGATGCTTGAGGTAAGTGTTGTTACAGGTTTTCCTTTGGTCATAGTTTTGTCCTCAATACACCCCAATACTACTATGCATGCACTCCTGATTTTTGCGTGTGTATGTACTAACACCCATTCTGAACGTTAATACCTATGTATTAATCAGACGGAAATGTATTAAATTACGAGCAAAGTACCGTCCTGCTGACTATCCCGAGTTTCATCTGTTGGATTTCCGAAAGATTGTTCTGGGTTAGCGTTCGAAGTTTCTAGAAATTATGTAGAAGTCTAGATCATTTTTGGATTTGAATTCTATATGATGAACATGAAAACCGATATTTTTGACCTGGGCAAAAGTAGTTCTGCCCATGCGGTTCACTTAGATTCCTTGATTGCTGAATTCCCATGGTTATGTTCTAGGTACACCTGTGACGTTTATGGTGCTATGTAGGTACAAATACCACTTTTAAAATTTTTAATCCTGTATTTAATACCGAAATAACAAATTTCTGGTGTTGGGCAAACCAGTGGACGCATCCTGAACCAGGATTCTTGATTTGTTGGATTTCTGCAGGTTTCATCTAGGTTCTCTCGTGATGTATGTGCGCACACCATGCCAAAGGATTGAATCCTATATGACGAATCTAGATACCGCTATTTCTTAATTTTGGCGAAATTAGACATTTTCTTGATGTATCATAGAGCAGGGTTCTTGGTCTGTTGAATTTCTACGTTCATTCGTGAAGTTCTTGGGTTTTCTCTATGTACGCACACCGCTTCTCCGGTCTTGATCTTATACGTTGAATCAAAAAACCAAAATTTTTGTTTCGGCGAAATTATATATATTTTGTCTGTATCCTGGGACAAGATTCTTAGTTATATGTGTTGTCCTTGTTTCCGCCTAGGAACATCCACTTTAGTTTTTGGAATTGAAGCGTTAATTAGACGGCAAAATTGTCAACCATAATATCTGCTATCATTTGTATTGCTTAATTAGAGGTTGTATTGTATTGTTTACTATTCTATGTGTTCTGTTTGCATTTCTTCGATATTTTTATTTATTTTTCCTTATTGAAGTAGAGTTATAGTTTCTCGAAGTATTTGTATTTCTAGCATTGTTATCTTTATGAAATACGTTAAAAACGCATCGAGCTACGAACGAGGAGCGCAGAACTTTATTGCTTCGAACCCCCACAGCAGCCTCTTGGATTATTTACTGTTGGAAAATTAATACTGTATATCATGATGAAAGCAACGGACAAAATGCAACTAAACGTATGTATACAATAAACTGCAACCATTCTCTGTTTTGACCAATAAATACGTTTCTTTATCGTCCGCATCTTGATTTCAACTTGTTTCTTCTAAACCATTATACAACGTAGAATAAACCGTCGAAGAGGCGGACATTTCGGTACCGTTACAACGTTAAAGTAACGTTTGGGTACTAACGTTTAATCAACGTATGTGTGCTACTGGAGATATTTATGAATATATTAAAAATGGGGTCTGATTATCACGGTCTCTTCAAAACCAAATGAATTTGATTTTTTTTTAATTTTTAAAGGCGTTTAGGAAACTTTGTCTCAAACCGAATGGGTGATTAAAGGAGAATTGCTGGAATGGTTTAAGCGAGAGAAAATAGGAGGACACCGAGAATACTCGTGTACACTGTATCTATCGTCCGCCACAAAATCACTTGTCACGATGTAGGACTGAATCATGGATTCCACGCACCAAAGATGAGCACTCTGCACCGAGCCACCCCTGACTAAAGGAATGAAGCTGGTTTCTTTCCTCTTTCCTCTTTCCTTCGGCGTTAATTCATCCGTAGTTGAATGATGGTCAGGAAATAGTGTAACCCATAGAGAAAAGAGGTACATTTATTTGAACTTACTCTTTTGATACCAGTGTGCTCCGTTAGAACCGGGGAGCCTAGTTTCCACCGCTCCGTTTGCTTTAGCAAGGGAATGGACTTTCTGCAGCGAGAACGGAGTGTTGTCTGCTTGGAGTTTTGTTTCTCCGCGAGAGGGCAACATTAGAACAAGTTGAACTTCTACAGGTGCAAGACTCAATATCGTTATGGTGTGACAGTGTTGTAATGTGTAACATTTTTATATTTTTAAAGTTGAGTGTTTTCTCCAAAATGGCTACTTTTCGTTGTCTACACTTCCTCTTTCTAATGCTTCTGAATTTAAAATTTTCAATACGTTATCCATCTTGATTGGTTGTCAGCTTGTAACGTGAGTCAATTCTGATTGGCTCACGAAGGTCAGAAGGGGGAAGTGAGGACGTTGGAGGAACCATGTGCTGCTACAGAGAGTTGGTTTTACGAATGCCGTCGGGGCTGGTTGTAAATGCCGTCGGGGCTGGTTGTAAATAATTTCTATAGTATTTGTGAAATACTATTAGAGCTGATTTTGTATCTGAGTTCGAATTTCACAATATCTGATTATTTATCTACTCAAGTTTTGATAGAATTCAGTTTCGTAAATAGTGGATATAATTCTGGTGAAATAGAGAAAGAATTATAATTAGTGAAGCATTTTCGAATAGAGTGTGTTAAGGATTACGAAAGAAGTGATTTTTATCCATTGTGTGTTCATGGTATTAAAAAGAAACGAACAGGTTTTCGGAAGTGAGTGTCTTCATAGTGTTTATCCTTGTGCTAGGGATTTTACTGAAAAGAAAGAGTGAAATTGGAATGGTAGCTAAATTTTGGTGTCTGTCCTGGTTCACAGTAGCTTCCTGGTTATATTGGATTAGTAACTGTGGGTGTTCTGTAGTTTTGGAGCACGTAGTTGATAGAACCTCTAGTAATTTAGAGTATTTAGTTTTCAATTTCACTAAAGTCAAAATAAGTAAATTCAGGTACTTGAGGGAATACAGCGAGATACGTGAATTCGATATTCGAGTCAGTAGTGACACTTCCGAAAACTTTCATAAAGTATTTAGGTTTAGAAATGCTTATCTAATTCTATCAAGTCTTAAGAGAGTTATAAATCAAGTAAATTATTCAGGTTCCTCCAATGAAAAGGTATTAGGTATTCCAGAGAAAATTAATCTATTCTGTCACGTTAGTTTTTGTTTCAAATCGATTAGGAAAGGAAGTAATATTTTTAGTTTTGCTGAGAATGTGAATTTATCTAGTGAAGAGAAATTTCAGTTAAATTTCACGTCTTTCCTTACAAAGAAAAAGAAGTTGTTTTTCTTTCTGTTCAGTTTCTGCTGTTTTCATATTAAAACAATTAATTTCATGATCAGAAATAAACTCATAAAGTTTTACCTATATATCTGCCTAATCTTTGAACTTCACCTAAAGATAAAAAATAGAGAACCGGATGAATGTCGAGGTAGTATCTTATCTATAGGAAAAGGTTGTGACCATTCCACAGATGACCAGATTGGAAGGATACAGGTATTAACTCGATATAGTAGAGAAAAGTTCTCAAGGAAAGTGAAAGTGCATGGTAAGGTTTTTATTCCAGGAACAGTGAATGAAATTATTAGGAATTCTAGTTATACAACCACAACCAGAACTGACGATAATGAGAGTGCTTATTGACGATATCATTACTCATATTTATCTTTATGTATAGACCAGTGATAGGTTTAAGCCATAGTAGCATTATCTTTCTATTCTCGAAATTGAAAGCTACTAAAAAGACACTGGCTATAATATGGTATTTAATATACCATAATTATTCTCTGATTAGGCTCTCTGACGTATTATATACGTATGACAATTCCCATAAAAGCTATTCTCATTATATGAGGAAAAATATAATAATAGGGGATAACTTATTTATACATAATTTTTATCATCCCAAGAATGGTAACCAATGGCTTTGCCAATTTTCCATTGGGTTGCAAAGACATTCAATATTTGTGATGTTTGTGCTCTTGGGAAGGAACTTCCATTAAAAAGGAAAGAAGAGCTACACATTACAGTGTCTTTGAAATTAACACTTGGAAGCTGTGTTTGGAGGCCAAGTACGTGTTTTAAGCATCAGGGAAGCTGAAAGTGTACCCTGATAAAAGATCATGAGTGAAGATAACAAATCGTTAGTAAAAATTAAAAAGTGTATGTCCGCACAATGAAATCCTTGTCCAGCCTTACGTACTTGGGAGTGATCAAGTTCATGTCTCAGTGCTATACGACATATATTAATAGATTTCAACATTCATTCACATCGTGCCTATAATTCACGGAACAAGGTCAGTTTTGGATATAATAATCCTTATATGTATTATGTATTTGGATATAATATAATGTGGAACGAAACAAGTATTCTTTCGCAGGGTAAGCAAATATCATTCGCTGTACAGTTACACATGCAACGAAGTTACGCAGTCATTGTTGTTCGAGAAGAAGAGTGTGAGTCCCCCTCCCCCTCTCCTACTATCGAAGTAACTCAGTATTGTTGATGTTTTGCAAGTGGACAAAAGCAGAAAGGCGAATTTTATTATCAAAGAATAAAGAAAGTTCATGACTGTGCATGTTAGTAAGGCCAAAGTCAGGCAGTGATTTGCGAATAAAACAATGCGTTACCAAATACAAGTTTTGTTGTACACGTTCCAATAAATATGTATGCGTACAAATAGTAAGAGTATTCTATAGAAACAAAAATCGTGCACGTAACAAAATTAGGTTTGCGTCCTTATGATCATTTTTAGTTGTGTTAAATATACATAAATGCAACAGTACTTTATGCAATGTCATATAAGTAGTTCATTATCGGTGAATTGCATATCTGACGGAATAGTCGACAGAAATCTTATGCTGTTTTATAGTTAGATAAATCTGTTTAATTATAGATATGATAGTAGCGTCGTGCTTTGTAGTCGTTTTATTATGAGATAGCAGATTGAGTACAGGGTAGTGTTTGTCCGAGATACATCGTGGTGTCTTCCCAAGATCCCCTCGTTCTCTATATTTATTGACGATTTTAGCAGACTCGTATTCTATCATATAGTAGGGATTTCGTCATAAGATTTCTAGGGCTCACATCAGCGAGTTGTGCGTAGTTAATATTTTGCATGCTAGATTGTAGAGTGCTACGCATTTCTATTTGATGTATTGTTCATTTTATTGACACTCTCACTTTGAAAAAGAAAAAAATAAAAGTTATTTTTGCCATAAGCAATAGAGTCATTTAAGATACGATTGTTTGCTGTTCAAAGAATAAAAAGCTTGTATCTTAAAGTGGAAGTGATCTGTCAGGTTTCATTATAAATTCCTACTTCATCTCACCCATCCTTACCCTGCAGGTATTGTAAGCTATGGCATGCCTATTGTGTTTTTGATATAAAGATATAGATGAGCTGATCACTGATAACTCAATGTATGTGACATATTTGAGTGGTTGAGGTATATAAATTCATATTACAAAGATTTTATGTATCTTATCAGTTTGTGGATTATACTCACGCCTGCTATAGCTATAAAAGCAATATAGCGTTAACGTATCCTAAACATTTTTGTTTTGATATGTGCAAAACTGAGTACAATTAGATACTTCAGGAGATCTTAACTAAAATTATTGTATCAAGTCAGTGTAGGAAGTATCAGTTGTCGCGCTATATTTACTTGGTATTTTTGTTACTGTTAGAGCTCGTGTCCTTGCATTTATAAATAACTAGGTACTGGCATTTTTAGGAATGTATCTTTGCCATTTTTACGATATATATATTGCTGCTATAAACCCCTAGCGAGTAATCAGTTTTTGTCTGAGTAAGTTTCCGTCTAATTATACAGACGATCGCTACCAGAAATGTGCTCTTTTTGTATGTAAACTACTGTACTTACATCCAATTATACGGACGTAAGATTTGTAAAGCATTTTTCACTCTCATCACAATAATCTTGAACATATCTGATTATAAGGGTATCTGGAGTAGTTAATGTAATACATTTGTATATTTTGTACGTTTGGGAAAACTACACGTTTTAATGTTACTCAGCAAAGGAAGCGCTCTGATTTATACAAAATAAACTGTATTGTGACGTTCACGCTGGAATGTAACAAGATTACGTGCTTCAGTCATATAAATATTGCATTTATGGATAATATTGAATCAATAAAACAATGTTATATTAATTTATCATATTTTATTGATGTTCAAGATACATATCATAGTATTTCAGTTGGCAACAAGAGTAAATACAATCTTTTGTGAATTATCATTAGGTATTGCTTTTCTGATGATTAGGCAAAGGCATATACTCTGAATATTGAGGTTATTACAAAGTCTTACAGTATTATTTCAAATATTTTTAGTTCAATCCAAGCCAATTACAATAATATCATCGAAAGTGATATTAGTCTGTGCCTCAGCTATACTTAACTGGGTATTTAATTATTTTTTAAGTTCATCACAACGAGTCGTTGCTTTCACAATCACACTTAGTGCTTACCAACAGTACAATAGCCACAAAGATATGTTATAATAGGGAATCATTCTAGTTTAAAGGTTTCTAAAGGTAGACCAATATCATTAATGGAATATACATTAAATATGTTTTAAAATTCAGTGTATTTCTAACATTAGTCATCAGTAAAATTATGAGAGTAGTTCTTTATTTGTTTTGCACCGTAGAAATTCACAATATCTCTAACCGATGAAATTTCTGTAGCTTCTCAGAAACAATTTCATAGTTGCCTTGTAGTAAGTATGATAATGACTTCTTTCGACCAGTTTTCAAATAACAAACAAATGCAATACACGCCGATAATGGTACATTTCTCTATAGCATCATTTGGCCATGATTGATAACTTGTGCAAGACAGAAAATTTACCTAATAAATCTCTTCTTCGACAAGAAATCTATTAATGTTTGTTAAAATATGGTCTTTCGGTAATCTTACACATCGTTTTAAATTTACCTGAATTATTGAAATTCGTCTATGTCCGACAATGGAACGAAATCTCCATCTTTCTGACATCAAATTATTATCTAAGAGCCACTAACAGCGCTGCATTAATTCCCATTCTAATGAACAATGCGTTCTAGCACACCAGGTAGAAACACATTTGATGATCCTTGTTGTTCAGAGATTTGGGACATGTTACTGTCCGGCGTTACTGTTAGAAAATTTTGGAGTGTGTTTTAGTTCAGGTTCCATTTCTTTAATTGAAAATTATTGTTACTTCTTTTTTACTGATTTTTATATAATTCAGTAAGCTACTAGCAAGTTCTTCCATAGAAAGTTGGAAGGAATTTCAAGCTTCAGTTTCCACTGCCGAAAATTCCGAAATTCGTACTCTCTTTCTTTGCCAATACTAATAATATTGCTACCATAGAGGGAGAAAAGCCTAACTTTTCAGAAGATGACGTTTAACAAAATAGTAAACTGTAGTCCAATAAACGTTCTGCAAAATATATATATATCATCATCATCATCATATTCAGCCGTTTTCTATCCACTGCTGGATGAAGGCCTCCCCCTTTTCTTTCCACATATCTCGGTCTGCTGATATCCTCATCCATGTAGCTCCTGAAAAACGCTTGATTTCATCTACCCATCTTACATTTGGACGTCGTCTTGGTCGTTTCTTTTTTCTAGGAATCCACTGTAGTACATTTGTCGTCCACCTTCCATCTGTTCTCTAGCTATGTGACCGGCCCATCTCCACTTCATCTTCTTCGCAGTCTTGATTACATCCTCTACCTTTGTTTGTGCGCGAATCCATT